>CABFOQ010024335.1:0-20709 GCA_900660455.1 Gephyroberyx darwinii
CGTTAATTTTAGATGTTGTTTATTTTCCTCCTTTAAGCTTTCCCTGAAGAGAACTTATTTCCTCGGTACATATTTCCATTTCTCACCAGTGGCCCGAGCAGCTGCAGGATCATTTCATCTGACTCCGTTTGTTCGGCGGCAACAATGCTCTCACATACATAGGTGCATGTGCTTACAATCACAAAGACACTCGGGACGCAAGCACACCCGAATAGTGTGGCGATATTAAAAAAGAGAGAGAGAGGAGAGAGACAGGATGGCGAGAGAGAGAGAGAGGTAGAGGGAGAGCAGGGTACGGCGTGCCAGAGGGAGTCTATCTCCTCTTCAACAGGAGCTGTCAGACGCTGCCGTCAGAGTGGCTATAAACAAAAAGTGTTTTCTCCCTTAACAAGCTCAACAGGACCTTCAGTGGGGAGACGACACAGAAATGCTTACTCTCCAGGGGTGACAGCAACTGTCTGCCATCAATCAGTCAGGCCCACTGTGCTACCCGCAGACAATGCCTCAACAAGGGCACAGCTCAGATTCATCACGGAGGGAGAGGAGAAATAATGATAACGGGCATGATGAAATATACAGATCAGCACTGAAAGTCATTTAATTTTAATGTGAGACGTGATAGGGCAGATTGTGGCGGATGTATGTAATGGCGCAGTCTGAAAATAAATATTGTGCATTTTTCTCTTGCGTTCGAGTTACAAATGTCTGTGTAAGCAACGCATTTGCAACACGCATGCGCACGGGCGCACACACAACCACTCACTTTATACCCTTTGAAGCATTGTCTGTTTCAAAACTATGCTCTCGGTCACAGAAATCATTTGAAACACTTCTTTCAGAATGTCACAGCTCTGTTTGGGTTTTGATCAAAGCCAACAATGTCAATTTTGGGAGGAACTGCTGTGAAGTAATGCATGATGAAACTGTCAGAAAGTTGTTTCAGCTCGCTCCCCTGTGCATCTTAAAATAATCATTTGGTTGCTGCCTCCACACATGTCACTAACTTTTATTTTGCAAGGATTTCCTTGATGGTTTACAGGCATTAGCTGACAGGAAACAAAATGGGTTACATTTGTATGCTAAAGTGCCCTATATTACCGCAGGTAATTACATGTGTAACTGCTGTTTCCTTCCTCTGATAAATGCTTGATACATGCTTAGTCTGATGACTGTCACGATGCATTGTGACGTTTACAACTGCCACCACACTGTTTAGGGGCATTGCCTCTAACGCTGGCAAACACAGGTCTCGTTAACAAGGCTTCACTTTCTCCAAAAGAGTCCAGGCTTTGTCACAAGTGTGACCAAAACATATTTAAAGTAGTAATTAATGACATTTTTATAGCAATAAATGATCGCTTTGCGACTCACTTTCACCGATTGATATAACCCAGTAGTTCAATAAAATCCTCTGGAGACAGGAATTGATGCGTTTCTGGTTTGTTTGGGATGAACAGAAGAAGAACTGGGTAGTTAACATGAGCAGCGATAGCCACCGTGGCTGAACAGACAAAGAAAAGAGCGCCACCTATAGAAACTCAAACTGCATCAACAGAAAATCCAAGGAGAAAGACATCACAGTACTGGAGACACTGTTTGATTGACAGGTGATCTCTGGGAAGAGCAGTGAAGAAACACTACAGCGAGCACTGAGCACCAAAGATGGAGACTAAATAATAAAAAGTGAAATGACCAGTTATGAAGTGTTTTCTTTCTTCCTCCATCTTGTTAACCCGTCTCCTTCACCAACCTGTCTTCTATTGCTTTTCACCAGTCACTTCAATTCAAGGCACCAGGGACTCCTATGCTTTCAGTTTTGCCAGTATCAGCACCTCCCTGTCTTGATATGTGAAGCCAATGTAGGTGATGGTGTGCCACCACAAACAGAGCGTGGACAAGCAGAGATTTTCTGGCAACGTTTCTTATAAAAAGAAACAGAGGGGCCCTGGCTGAAGCACAATAGCTACTCAACTCCGATTCATCTGCGAACGGCCAAAGTATCTTGGATGCCGAGGCATGGCACCTTCGATCTGGCGTGACACCAGTCAAACCCTATAACAATCAAAACATCGCTGCTGTCAGGAAAACACAAACCTGCACTCACACCAGATAAGAAAAGCCAAATGTTTCCAACTTTTCTTTACTGGGAAAAGAACGGTATTTTGATTTGCATTGGCAAACTGATACCTGGTCCTGGGTTTGTGGCCGAGTGAGCCGACAGTAAAGAAACTAGGGAGGTTTTCACATCGACGTATCAAACCAGTTATCTACTGTAGCAAACTATCACATGAGTAGCTTGTTGTACCTAAATCTACTGAAGCGAAGCATCTTTCTCTCGTATATTCCTTCAGTATCTCTTCGGGTTAAGCGAGTCTAGAGGTAAATGCAACCACTAAACGTGCGGTCTCTTAGCTCGCGATCATTTTAAGGCAGAAAAATTAGATAGCATAAAAAAAATCACCCAGCTTTTTTTTTATTGAAAAAAATATTAATATAAATATTAATAATAATTCCCCCAGCCGAATATAACACCTGTGATATTTGCAACACTGCATAATACATGCATGTATAAGGCTGTAAGATAATGCCTTCAAGTGATGTTTGTGTTTCAGTTGATTAATGTTAAGTAAGGTTAAATCCTCTGCACTTTTACGGTTAAAGAAATAAAATCTTTTGTCATATCATCGCTGTATCATAATGATGTAACTCTAGCTTTGCTAATAATACACCGAAATACTCTGAGAGTCAGAGCACGCTGGCGTCTGCGCCGTTATCTGGCATTAATTCCTCTCACATCTTGTTAGCCTGAGGATGGCCCAGTTTACTATAGATCCGAACGCGTCCTTGCATTAGATTCCTATGAGCTTCTGTACATGGAAAAATAATCCTTGGAGCAGCTGACGAGGCAGTATATCCAAACACAGGACAGCACCATGAGCCAACATAATTTAACAACACATTAATCTCTCCACTAATGCAGTCAATAGCATATTAAGCAAGCTACAAAAGCAAAATTAATGAGAAGTAATGTGACGCCACTCTGCGGAGCGCGCCAGTGAAATCCTGAGCAGTCAGCAGGACCGGTCGTGCCAACTCATTTCTCAGCTGCTCCTCTCGCTCTCTCAGAGGGATATGCCCTTGGGTGAAGAGGTGCTCGGATTCTACAGATGTCATCCGCAAATGCCGTATTTCAAATGGCCGGGGAAGCGATCTTCAGCCTCACTTAAAATACAATTCCCATTGTGATACTAACCGGGTGGTGAGAACACAAACCTGGGCCCCCAAGTCTCAAAAGCAGGTCTAATAACGTGGCGGTGTGAACTGTGGCTCTACGGGATTCACTGCAGCTTCATGAAATGGGACTACTGCTGTTATTATGACAACTGTGTCTTTATTACAGAGAGATAGAGGGAGATACACTTGTTCTTAGTAAGATTATTTGTTTGATATGTGTAATACATGTGTATATGACATTTCCGAATTACTGCCATATACTGTATACACACGATGCATCTTATTGTGTACTTAACTGGCTAGTAGGGGTGCAGAGATGGCACTTTTTCCATCTGCCTCTCTATTCTAAAAATGGAAATGCTCTTGTCTGTCACACATGACAGTGAACTATATAAAAAAACGATTTGTCGTCTTTTCGCCGATTGTGAAACAAGATGTAATAAATTGTTTTAAAAGCTGCTTGATACCGAGTCACTGAGGATTCAGTTGAACATGAAATAGTTGAACATCCAAGAACGTGAAACTAACCCCTCTGGAAAGTTAATGCCTGACTGAGGGAAAGAAGAATGGTTTTAATTTTACTCAAATTATAGTAATTTAAAAAAAAACTAGGTTCTTAAATGTTGACATTGAAAGGTGTAGTACCTTTCAATCTCTGCATGAACTTTACCACACTATAATTTTTGAATAGAGGCTTAGATATGCTAAGGTTATTAGCTACACTAAAGCTCACTGTAATAGGACCTCTTTTGTCTTCAGCAATCGAGATGTAATTGTAATCACTAAAAGAAGTTTGTTTTTGGTCCCCCAGTGGTGTAGTGTATTTTAGTATCTTATAAAGTATATATAAAATTCCATATTAAGAGATCAAGCCTATTGCTACTTTGCCCGCAAGCATCTCTGTGCAACATAGACTTTGAATTCCACAGTGGTTAAGCTTTAGCTATCCTTTACCCCTATGTGCTGCAAAAAGGACTTTCGATTTTTTTCTACCACAAAAATGATTTGCCTAGTTTGACTTCAGTCTTGAGGTAAGTCACCATTTCGAACATGCACACTTGGCTTTTCCTCCCTCAACAACCTCTCACCAATGTGCTCTTGAGCAAGACATCTACAGAAGACCCAGAAGCACCGGGCAGCTCTCCGGTGTGAACGTGTGTTTAAATGCTCAGCAAGGAGGTGCTGAAAAAGAGCCGGCGTGCTCAGCAAGAGCCTCCGCTGGGTAAGTAAGGGGTTAATAAAAAATAATGATGATACTTTTTCTACATCTGTTCTTCTCGTGACTATTAAAAAACCTGGTGCTCAATCAGCATTCCACCCATCATCGGAGAAATCTACAGTGAATTTGTCTTCGGTGAGTACTGTATTATCTACAAATTATGTGGCTGACATACAGAAGGGAAATGGTGTGTGTCTGTGTGTGTGTGTGTCTGTGTGTGTGTGTGTTTCTTTTGCTATTCATCAAATTGAATCTACATGATGTGCCCTACAGCAAGCTCATAACATTGTGGTGGCTTGGAGGACAGAACAGGCCAAAGGAATAATGCTTGCTAAATGTGATATATACCCCAATTAAGCATTCTAGAAATGTACATAACAGGAAAGAAAATAACTTCAATTAACGTATGAGCAATGACTGCTGGTGTTTGATTGCAAGGGGGAAATACATGGGACAATAAACATAATTTACAAGATGTTTAATTTTGTGTTTGGAAAATTGAATCCACCAGCAGAGTGAGAAATATGCTGCGTGTTTACTGGCTGCAGCGGTGGTGGTGATTGATTGGAGGAACCTAATCTGTGTTCTTTTACTACAGGAAGTGAAGCACTGCACTGCGCTGACATAACCTCACTGTTAATTTGTAGACGGAGGAAAAAAGAAAAAAAAAAAATCAACAACAGAGCGGCGGCGGTTGCAGGGGGAGCAGACGCACAAGGAGAGGCTGATGTTCTTCAGTGTAATCTCGCTGCCATTCAACCTAATCAATCTAGCTCTGTCGTATGCAGATCCCCATGGAAATATAGAGATTCATCATCTTTTTACACTCCACGGTTCAGTGTCCCTGAGTACGAGGAAATAATTTCAATTTCTACTCTTGATGAGCTTCTACTCGCAGGCAATTATCTCAACGCAATAGATGGCACCTTGGTGGACAATTCTACTGCATGCAATCCATGGCAGAGAGAGAGAGAGAGAGAGAGAGAGAGAGATTGATTATGAATCCACATCATCAGAGCCCGAGAGCATGGGGTTGAAATGGAAGGAGTGAGAGCACTAGCATCGTCCAATTTGTCCACTGCAATAAATTATGTAATGATGACACATAAACCGTTATATTGATTGGACCAGAACACAATAATAATAATAATAGGATAGAGAGCAAAGCAACTCAATAAAACATAAAGGTGTGTGATTATAAAAGATGGTGCTGATTTTGCTAGCCCAAGCTCATCCTCCAGGTCACACCAGCATCCAGGGGGTCAAGTGGGAAAAAAAGGCCGCTCGGCTGATGCCGACAGGGCCTGCATCCGGATCTTAGCCTTCATTCACAGGGTTTAAAGGTCTGATATGTAATTAGGATCCAGTCATGCCTTAAACTAATTCAGAAAATATTGTAATGATTTTATCATTAAGAATTCAATGTGAAGACGTTGAATTTGAGGTGACGCGGTCGTCTTTTAGCACCGTTTTTAAAGCCTCGCTGCTGCATCTTGTTGGAGCTGAAGAAAAGGGATACTTTTGAGTGAGGCCTCTGTAAAGAGTGTGAGAAAAGATAGAAGCATGGAGGATTTTCTCCAGATCGCCTGAGGATAGAAACGTCTTATTTTTGGAAATATTTCTCGGTAGGCAAACTGAGGCTGAACCACCCTCTGGACCTAAAACTTAGATCCATAAGAAACTCAGATCTGCATGGCAGATTGCTGCTAATCAGACACCCTGGATCACTGCAGCCTGGTCTCGGGGAGTTTGGTGAAATGTAGCATGATGGCTTAAAATGCAAATACGCATTACGTGCATGAAAGGTGAGGGAAAAAAACATGTATGTTTCCCCCCACACAGAGGAATTATGTGAAGGAGACACAACTAGAAACAAGCCAGGGGGGGTGGGAATGAGCAGAGACATTTGCCTTCAACTAATGTTCAATTCCCAACTCATAGGAAGAAGCTTTTTACTGTGAATGAGGTTTTCATTTTCAGCAAAAGTTTTTCTTATTTATCCATGACCAAAACTTTACCCTAACCTTAACCAAAGTTGTTGTAGTTTCCTAACTCAACCCCAACTTTAGCCCAAAACTTAACTGAAGTGGTTTTACTTTTCTCAACTTTAGCCGTTAGCTAACCTTCTAACATGACGAACACTGGTGCTCTGGTTTCATCAGTCGAATCTGAAAACTGTGTGAATGTCTATGTGTTAGCCCTGTGATGGGCTGGCGACCTGTCCAGGGTAAGTTTCCCTGCCTTCCGCCCAATGCATGCTGGGATAGGCTGGTTATTGCACATTCAGTGACTGATTGCGACTCTGGCTGAAAACAGCAGAACAAGCCTTGAGCAACTGAGCAGCTGCGTCCCCAAGGTCCTAAGGCTCATCCTGTAAAAATAGCCCATCGTTTGTTTTGTTTTTGTTTGTTTTGGGGGGTTTTTTTATTTTAAAAATCAAGCTTCTGCTTTCTCCCAATGAATTCAAGACTTTTATGACAAATTATGCTATGCCAATGTCCTGCTCTATCACGGGCTACTGGCACGTCTATACATGACTTTAAGATTGATACAGGGGTAGCGATGATTGAGGAGCGATGTGGTACGAGGGACCGCCAGGTTATGTTTAATCATGTCAAACCCCAAAGATTTAGAGTCGCATTTATCTGCCGCCACAGGGGACACAACTTTGCATAGGCGGCTGAGGTTAAGACATAACAGATATATGGCAGCCGTTTAACCTGCTCATAAGATGGGAGGAGGCCAGCCGTTAAACTGGAGCAAACAATGTTTCATGTATACCACGCTAGAGTATGAGGCCAGTGTCACCAGCGAAGTGGTGACAGTCCCTCAGTGACACGTCCGTCATGCTAACAGCTAACAGTAAACGATAGCCCCTTATTTCTGGCAATCGGGTGATAATAAATATACATAAAGAACATTATCTGAGCGCGCCTGTTCCTGTTTCTTTTAGCTCTTTATTTGACACTGTCTTTAGGAATATATACAGTCTTATCTAAATGAGCTTCAATATAGCAGCAGAGTGGGTGTGTTATGAATAATGAAAAAAACCATTAGTGAACCGTTAACAGGGCATACAATAATCTATGACCTTATCAAAAACGTGACATAAGCTGCTCATGCTAAATGACGGTGTAAATGATGCAAATGGTGTAAATGATGGCGTTGAAAACTCCACAGCAGCTGTATAACTTGCTGTATTACCATCTGTACATCATATAACATCTTATACAACCAATGCGCTATTATCACTGGTACTGGATTATACTGCTGTACTAAAAAACAGCTATGACAGATCAAGCACCAGCGCTAGCTACGGGGCCCCATTTCCAAAGTTCATGGTCTCCAGACTTTCTGTCTTTTCTGACTGACTCAGATCTGGACTCCAGGTGTGAATCCATAAAGCCAGTGTTTTTTGATTTACAGGGCCATTACCGGCCAGTCCTGAGACACTGGGTTGGTGTCAAAAGAGCATATCATTATTCTGTTGTATGACAGAGCAGTTTGCCAAAGGGGACCGTAATTACATCGTTGTCTGCTTTTCAGTTGACTCCCGGCAAGGGAATTATTGGTAATCATCCATGTAATGCGGTGCCACTCAGTTTTTGACAGCTGAGTGAAACCACGGCGCTGTGGTTTGGTCCTTTAAATGTAAAATCATAGCATAAACCCCCCCATCTGTTCCCAAGGCTTGGCGCATTGTCTCTTCAGTGTCTTTTCTCACAGTGCCTATAGTGCTGGATTGGCAGAAAACAAGAGTAAACTTTAGGAATACAAATGTGTACCATATTAGCTGAGAGACATCACTAAAATAAAAGTAAATACTCATTAATATGGGGCATAGAGCAGATGATACAGTCACGCCAGGTTCCCTTGGATGTGGGTCACTATGCCCCATGAAACACACACACACACACACACACAGACAAACAATATAACCTCTAACTCTAAAAGGACATCATTATTATTTAAAGCATCCATCTCTGCTCTTAAAACCCTTCACCTTCTCAGCGCTGGAGATGCCCTGTTTGCATGAGTGGCCTGCTGTCTTTGTGCTGCCATTTAATAAGCAGTCTTTAACCTCAAGGGACGAGGCCTTCTACTCACTCTGTGTGGAGTTTGCAGTGGCAGACAGGAACGCTGTGACACCAAAAAAAAACAGCCCTGTTATCTGTCATCTTCTCTGCCTGCAATAGTCAGCAAAATAAAGAAATATATATAATAAAAAAAAAGAGGGAACTCCGCGCAAGCCTCCGTCTCCAAACCGGTGGTGCTGTCAGCCTCTATTAGAATTTATATTTATTCCTCGCTCGCGCTTTTTATTTATTTAACAGAAAAATATGCGTCGGGTGTTGACTTGCGGGGAGACATGTCAAGACACAGTGAAACTAGCGGTGTCAGGGCAGTTAACACTTAACACACTAGACAGCGTTGTTGGGTGAGTGTGCTTACACAGTGATTGTGCTCCACGTCAATGTCAACAGCAAATGCCTCGGCGATACTATGCTTTTGTTTCACTGTAAAGTCCACAGTATATATATAGCTATAGGAATGTATATGTCTGTGTCGATGGAAGCAGCTGTGTGCCATTAAATGAGTTTACCGAGGTAAGAAAGGAGGCGAGGCAGACACACTCAGCTGACCTGTTATGTTGAGAAACGATTTGAAGTGGTGTCAGTTTCACAGTTTAACCAAAGTCAACTCTAACACGAACAGTTCTGATAATCCCTTAGCTTATTTCTCAGTTTTGAGAGGCTTTGAGATAGCAGATAGGAGGGGAAAAAAGGCCATTTTGGCAGCGTATTGTTTGACTTTCAGTGGATCACTTTCAGCGGCAGAGAGTGAGTCAGATTAATAAATAAGAATGCATAAAGAGTGAGCAGCGCTAGCAGGTCTCCCTTGGATATTGCTGAGGAGTCTGCACACCTGCCCAGACTGTCAAGCATCAGTAGGCTTTAGTGATTTGGTTTAAGGTAAATTTAGCACAGGCCACTGGGGATTTTACATCCATTCTTTTTTTTTTCATAATACAATAGACCTTGGAGTGGAGGGGAAAAGCCAAATAAATTGTCTACAGGTGGCCAGTTGGGTCCTCATTCACTAAATTTGTCAAATTAAATAGTTAGGACTCAAAAGTTACTCACCTCCACAGGGCATAACTGAAAAGAGCTATTTGAATAGAATGAAAGTGGGCTGCTTAGCAAGGGGGGAAAGGTGGCCATTACCCGTTGCTAGCTTTTCCTTCTAGGTTTATGAGAGATGATTGTAAAAGCTGTTGCAGATCACTAATACATGCTGTGCATCTTATTTCCATAATATTAATGGTCTGGGTAATTTTCATTAAAAAATGTTCTAATAAAATCCCACATGGCTCTGAGGCATCGGGTCTAATGGAATATCTGATCAGGGCAAAAACCCACTGATCTTCATGAAACAAACAGACCTGTTCCTCATTCATAACTACATTTACTATAATATAGTGGTTGAATGATAAGAAAACAATTGTCATATTTAATAAACTTTACAAATTAAAAGAATTGCATCAAATGTGGCTGTCAGAAGGCATTTCAATAACAACTAAATGGGAAATCCAATCAACCTTCAACTATAGCGCCAGTGGTCATTTTTTGATTTTTTATCCATATCCGACAGCAGTTTGAATGGACCTCCATCGTGAAATGACCCTTATGTGCAAATGAACAACAAAAGATGTCGTGCCTGGATATTCTGTCATGGAAGCGACCGAAATGACTGTCCGTGCCCTGATCCTATCCTCCTTGATTTTTCATCGACATTGCAGCCAAGGTCTGTCGCGCTCCACCATTTCTCTCGCAATTATTTCGAATACAGGTCGAGTACGATCTGTCCCCTCTAGTTTTGTTTGAAAGGAAGCATCTCTTCAAATACTAATTCAATTTGTGACCTAGTTGTCTCTCCACTGGCTGCGTGGGTCGTTGTCCATCATGGTTTTCTGGTGAAATGGGTGCGGTGTGATGGCGGCCGTGCAGAGTTCTGTGCCATGGAGATTGACCACATGACTTCTGGTCTGACAGTTCAGCTCGTGGCCAGAGATCAGATATGTATCAAATTCGATAGCATATCAGACTTGGATTACATATGAACGTGGTCCAAATCAGAAATCTGATTCCATGTGTTTCTGTGTGTTTTCTTGTTCACACTGCACCAAAAACATCAGACCTGTACTGTTAATGAACTTTCAGCTGGGTTGATGTCCCTGTTCACAATTTGCCGAAAGACTCTCCTTCCATTTAAAACCCATTTAAACGTTGGGAGGTGATTCATGACTTTATTAAGGTGCTCATTAGGAAGGAGGGTGTACATGCGGGGTGAAGATCGATCTCAGGTCTTGTGCAGGTGGAATGAGGACCTGCTCATGTGGGATGAATATTTGGAAGGAGGGTTTGCTGACGCTTTCAGACTTTCTCTTTTGGCATGAAGATGTCCAGAGTACTTTGAGATGCAGAGACTTTGAGAGGCACTTATTCTGCATTGAAATTGGTAGGTGGGATCACTGAAGGTGGGTGGGAGATACACCTGCAGCACATTAGTTTACAGAAACCAGAGATATCAATGCATTTTGGACAGAATGGTGGCGGAGAGACAATGTACAGGTTAAGTTAATCATTTTCTGTGTTTTAATAAATAGAGAAGTGGTTTTGGTCAGTAGTTCCTAGAAGCAGAACTTTTTTTGTTGTTTTCTTTAATATAGATTTATGTTTTAGCCGATGACATTTCCCCTATTACAGATCTCCAAGATTTATTGGCACATAGTGCAGATGTTGGGGAGAACACAGCTCGCCATCTTCTAAATTTTTCAACAATCCGCAAGCTTGCTCTCATTCGAGATCTTTATTTCACGAGTCCATTATTCCCATATGTCCATTTAGGCAGCTGCCAATAAAGAGAATATAAATCGATATAAAAGAGACAGACATAAAAACTACGTTCACACCGCAGGCCTTCATGCTCAGTTCTGAATTGCTCCTCAATTGATTTGTGAAAACAATGAGGTTTGTCAAGCAATTCTCATATGTGAAAGAAAGGAAAAATGGAAGATACATTGTAGAGATACTCGACCAGATGACGTTGGACCTTTATATCCACAGTATTTGTCTCATATTTCTTCATTGGAAGAGAAGACATCTAATGAAGGTATGCGGCTATTCCAGCGAGGGAGTCGAACTTGTAGCGTGTGCCAGTATTAAACAGGTAATAAGGTACGGAATCATGTATACTCAAACCCACACTCTTCGTCAGATATAGATATATAAAACCCTCTAAAAGCTTCTATTTTGAACTAACAGGGGTTAATGGGAGCGGCGGGATTGCAGTGGTAATAGAAGTTGTACCACAATACTCTCTGTATTGTCCAGATCGGAAGTGAAAAAAAATGCAACTCCATGCAGCTCCATGCTGTTCACGACGTTGTTCACACCGATTGGAAAGCATGAGGTCTGCATCACATGTGAGGGAACATCGCTGCAGTGTGAATGTAGTCACTGGAATTACTTCTTTCTAGTAAGGGATATTGTCCACTGAATTAAAACTGACTTTTTCTTTCCATCAAACCGATCGATTCTGACCGAAATCTCATCAATTGCATCACTTTAGTCTTGACCCTAAAAAACCTGTTCCCTGATGTATCATTAACGGGGACACAGGGTATCTGTGCTGCGTAAGCTTTGCAGCTTAACTGCTTAAGAGGAAAGTTTATTCAGTGGACATGTCTGTCAATCTGCCTGTCTGCTCTTTATATGACCAATGGGTCATATGGAGTATCAGAGAGAGAGAGCGAGAGAGCGAGAGAGAGAGATGCTAGCAGTGGGCAGCTGGAGGCACGTACACTCGTTCGCCCTGCTCGCTCTCCCTTTCAAATGGGGCCTTAATGATTTATGGATGTTTGCTTTAAAAAGTCATTGGCATTAATCCCATGGCTCATTAACTGTTTAATTAAAATTAAATTCTGTGTTAGGAGTTAAGCAGATTGAGGGTATTTCCGCCTGGTGGGAGGCTGTTGAATCACCTCATTTTCGGAAATGCTTCATGCGAGGGGGGATGTGTACCAACACACAGCTGACATGTCGGAAACCGCCGTGAGAAAAATCAAAACCCGGGGTGACCATCGCAGCTCTTCGGATACCACTAACATCAGCTTCTGAAATTTAATATTTCAACACAATAAGCCTGGAATTAAAGATTTGATATGGTTTCTTGATCTTGAATAAGTGCAACCAAAACTGATGTAATACAGAAGAATTACTTCCTCCAGTAATGTGAAGGATCCCACTTGGAACCAGCAGTGTTGAAATCAGCTTGTTCAAGGTCTCCTACGCTGACCTCATCACTACACTTGAAATAAAACATCTCTCAAAAACCAGTCTGTCCCGAGAAGGGATGGCTGATTATCTTTACCAGTAAACACAAGCATGACCTGTGACACCACATTCATCACCATTTACTCATGTTCTGTTTTTCTAGCTGATTGCCTGGATCCTTGTTTCCAAGAAATGTTTTTTGGTAACAACTTGAAGCTGAACTAGGCAAGAATTTGATGTAAAAATACACCTGCCGTATCAGCCTAAATTACAAATTAGCGCTGCAGCAGAAAAGAGCATCCCAGGCAACTGAGAAACTGTAGATTTGCCCTATTTGCCAAAATTAATTTCAAGTGTTGGGTGTTGGGACACTGGTGGGAAATCTTCTTGGCACACAGGCAGAAACAAATCCAATATTGGCTGAACCTGCTGCTAAAAGATTTTTCTTCTTCACCATCTCTATTCTTACCAGCCACTAAGAAGAAAACATTTGGATCTGAGGATTATGTGGTTTACCGGCATCAAATTGCATGATTTTGGGGTAATGAAGTCCTTCAAATCAAAAAAATCTAAATTACCTCCTGTCGCCACTTGGGGCCACCAAAGCGCAAAGTTGCCTAGTACAGCTTTAACACGTGTTTGTGACATGTGTTAATCTGTAAAGGGTTTAGCTTTGCTTCTATCATTATCATACATATGGTGGGGACTGCAAAGAGATTATTTTCCATCAACAATCCACCCCCTTTGTGAATCTGTGTAAATATCCTGTACCCATAATTTCCATGCTCAAAAAAAATCCTAATTGGGCCTTTAAGAGAATATGCATTACTCATTTGGGCATTTACACTCATTACCCTTAGACTTTCTATTATAGCTGAGTTACCTCATTCAGCGGGTCTGTGCAAATATCCCCGGCTCCTCCTGCTGCTGATGGTAACGCAGCAACGAGTCATATTGGAGAGCTTTAATGCAATGGTGATACAGTATAATTAAGAGGCAACACTCCATCACTAGCCCTGGAAGCTGTGTAGTACCTTAAATTGCTTTCTAAATGGGTCTATGTTACCCAATATGTGGTTTTCTCTGTGTGTTTCAACAAAGTGAAATGAACTGGGTGGGAGGAGGGAAGTAAAAAAGCAAAGATTGATCGCTGCGCTCATTGGAGTAATACAACCCCAGTCATTTTCCTCTGCAGGTTTTTATAGCATTTAAAATAGCAACGCGGTAATGGCACACACGCACACGCACACACGTGCACACGTACACAAGCACTTTGCAGGACAAGATGTGGTCTAAAAGTGCTGGGAAATGAAAGAGGGTCGAAGGGATTAATTCATGTCTCCAGAAATACTCCTTTGAAAGTGTATTTGTTTGCCACCTATGTAAGCTGAGATATGACAGTCCATTTTGGTCATCTGATCATCTCCTCCAGATATCCCTTCATTTAGTACTCAGACAGTTTCCTGTCATTTTTATATTTTGTGTTTATGTTGCATGCAGCCATGTGCTGTATACATTGAGCTTCTGTATGGTTATTATTACTGTCTGAACAATTAAGCCTCTATATAAAACTCTTTATACAAATGTGCCCTTTACTATCTAAATATCCACCCCAACCATCAAGTAAGTGAAGCGTGTAGTACAAATATGAGATACAAAATGACTACTATTTCTTTTATGGATTTAGGGTTGTTATTTAATTTCTCAGGTCTTCTCTAGTGCAAAGTGTATTGTGACAGTTCTGTGTAAATTTGTCAGAGCCACTTCTCAGGTCAAGGCTGTCATCAAAGGTGTGAAAAAGCCACTGATGTGTAAAGACGTAATTGTGGAGGAACAGCAGCATATTAAGGCTGTTGGGTGTCTCCAAGAAAAATCCTGGTTTCCTTACTATACACCTCGTTGACTGATAGAGGCATCTTCAACATTGCCACAGTAAAGACATGCGCCTCCACTTTCATTCCTTGCTCCACCAATCATTTGCTGTTTGTGAGTTGTAAATATTTGCCTGCGTTTGACAGGGAGGGTAAAGCATCTGAATAATGCAGATGAGAGCCAGATCAGCGTAAGGAAATGACTAACATGGCTGCGGGGGTTACCGCTGTTGATGCAGGTGCCTGTGATGTAACGCTTTGCCTCTCCCGGCGTTGATGTGTGCGAGCGAACCCGGAGAGCGAACTCTCGAAAATGGCCGCCTCACTCCGTTGTTTGGGCAGACAATAACTGAGCTGCCGGTGGGTTATGACTTTTCCCCACTAATGTCTTTGCTAAAGTCTGGCTAGCGGCCAGCGGGAAGAGGCAAGCTGGCAGACGGCACCGCATCAATATCCAAACTAGCCACCAGAGCCCGTCTCAAATGATCAGGGACTTTAAAGGTAGCAGCTGGTGAGTTGATATGGGGCTTCCCGCGTTCTGCCGAGGGGCTTTAGATTCATTTAAATGATAAAGATTACTTTTAAGCGCTACGCACATTAATTGATGTTGAGAGTTGGGAGATATGGAAACTGGAAGGATATAGGCTACCAGAGATATACATGAATGGGTTTATCTGGTCTCTGTGTTTTTTGTGTGTGTGACTGAGCAATCACACACTATGTCCGCTCTTTGAAGTAAACACACAACCAGACCGGCGTTTCAAGGACATCGTGTTCCATCTGTCAAAAGTAAGTAGTGGTAAAAATATAGACTCTTGACAATGCTATGGTGGTTTGTTATCCTTTGAAAAAGGAGTATCTTCTATCTTCTTTTCTTAACTCTTCATCTCTGGAGTGTCAGGAGGACCTTTCCATGGCATCTATCTAGAGTGTGCTTTTGACAAAAGTATCAACACAGCGCACGGCCCTCTGTTTGAATTGCGCATTCAATAAAATTCCCTTATTCCCCACCTCTCTCTTTTCTCCTCTCTCCCTCTGCCTCTCTCAGGCCTCATTGTAATTCTCCCCCCGCTTGGTTTCCATCTTCCCTCGCTTAGTGGCCCAAGAGGTGCTGCTGGGTCCCCGAGGAGCCCGCTGGCTCGCGGTCAGAGGCCCTTTGAGCTGCCAAGCCAACAGAGGCCGTTGGTCCCCCTACTGTGTGTTCCTGTACGGAGGCTGCTGGGATGCTGGCGCGGGCCCATTGATTTACTGCCTTTGGCGAGGACACTCTCCAAGGAGCCCCCATTCTGGCTGGGATATCATTTATTTGGGACACATTTGGCAACGTTGGCATCTTGGCCCTCTTTGAAATGCGTCGTCCAGAGACAAAATAAATGAACGGTATCAAAGACGTGTCAACCGTGATGCTTTTTTCACGAAGGATGGGAGGAGGGGGACGGCACACCAAAGCAATTGTGTCCCCGGCGCAGCACAGCACCCTGTTCAGAACAGACAAAGCACCAAAGCACAACAAAGCGCTACATGAATAAGACTGTTTCGCCTGCGAACGCGTGTGTAATGCGCGTGTCAAAATCATCCAATAGAGTTGTGTCTGACATTTCATAATTTCTCGACCGCCGCCACATGAACACGGCGGCGGCGAGTATATTTCGTCTCTGATCAGACAGATTTCATAAACATAACATTCTATCTGTCAAAAGTAAGTGGTAGTGTGTGGGTTTGTGACAGTGACAATGTTTGTTATTTTTTTTTTCAAGTCACACTTTGTCTACTGGGCACTGAGAGACAGCCCGGTGCGTTTTGAGACGTCTTCCTGTTCCACTGTTTTCCAGGTGAAAATTTCCGTGCTGATACTTATAGACGAGGGAAAAGCGAAAGCTGTAGTTGAGTGGCAGCATTTTGTTTTGCATTTGTCTCCAAACAGATGCATAGCTGTCATGCAAGGTCCCATTGAAGATTGCTATCAAATGTAATCGCTTCAAAGCTTATTCCCATGGATGCCCGCTCACAGATACAGCTTTTTCAGGTGTCTGTCAAAAGATGTTGCAGAGGGGCATGCAGCAAAAGCTTCAAATATATGAATTTAAATATAGAAGGGGCGCAGACATTATGATTCACATCAGGCACTCCTAAAGCAACACAATATGTTTGGTTTTATTACGTTTTTCAGCAGCATTGCTCCGTTATTAGAGACGACTGTTCAGATTGAGCAAAGAAATTGAGCAGAATTGACACGTTCGCATGTAGAGCTTTTCAATCGGGAGTAAGTTCCTGCTCCTTTTAAGAGAATAAGCGGTTAGTTTGATGTTTAAATATGTTTTGAAAATCATGTAAATCAGGTGCTTTGGTTAACACAATACATACGGTAATCTATTCAAATACGCCTCGCGGCAAATCAAGGTGGTATAATAGCAACAATTGTTTGTATGACAACCTTGATCAAGCAATTGTTCTTTCTCTTTTTTCCCCCTCATTCATCTGTGCTGCTTGGCCAGGCAGGGACATTTTGTTCAGCAAATTGTCACGGAAAAATCAATTAAATCTGACCCAGAGTTTCCCTTTGTAATATTTGGAATCAATCAGCTCATGGCTTAGTATGGATTTGCAATGGTACACCCTTCAGCCCCCTTAAGAGCAATCACAGCCTTTCAATCACACTCAGTAGTCACCTCAGGCTACAAACATGTTGGCTTGGAGATGTTGCCATTTAAAAACGATCAAGTTGTTCTTTTACTGAAGTGCTGCGGGAAAGAAAATAGTTTTGAGAGCACGCACAGCATATAAACACGTTGACACAAGTGTGATATACAAAATACCTGGTGTCGTGCACTGTGATTTTTTTAGCGTGGGACAGAAATACAAGTATTACGTCTTGAAGGACAGCTCCGTGCACTAAATGAAAAGTGGAGTCAATCGTTTTACTGCACTTCAAATTCATTTCTTCAACTATTATGACGCTGCAAGGACAGGTTGCATACACTTTTGATGTTGGAGACAGAACCAAAATTGGTTGCAATTACCTAAAATTGTTTGGGTAATGATGCAATGGAAGATGAGGAAGAGAAAGTGGGAGCTATGCATTTCAGCAGGGCTAACAGTTAAGTATACTACAAATAACCAGAAAAAGAGGTGTGTGTACACTGTGTACGTGCATATTCCCCTGAGTACACCTCTGGGTAACTGTATTCATTGCACACTATCTCTCTATCCAAAAGAGAGATTTGTCTCCTGCTGTAAAATGTAAGCGAATGTGATTTTGGCAGAATTACTATTGATCCTGATTTCCATTTCAATTTTGATTCCCAAACACGTGTGATAAATATTTATTCCGTATTCCTGCTGGACACTAACATGTGGGGTGAGCACCACAAAATGAAGACATCAAGAGATTGCCTTAGACAGATCATAGTGAAATGGATTTTGTTCAAATAGTGAGCTTGAGACTGCTTGTCTCTGGGACAAATGACCAAACCAGGGGAAGGTGTGTTTCTGTCCATGTGTATTTGTATGTGTGCGTGTGTGTGTGTGTGTGTTCTTCTATCCTTGTGGCAAATGTCCCCACAAGGTTAGCAGCATGAGTAAAATGAGTAAGGACATTTAAGTCAGGTTTGAAAAGAGGCTTAAGGGTTCGAGGCTAGGGTTAAGGTCATAATTAAGGTTACAGTGGAACGGCCTTGAATAAAGTCATTCAAACGTGTGGTGTATGTGCATGGCGGAGGGTGTGTGTGTGTGTACATGCATATGTATATCTTCATGTAGATCCTTGGGGCGGATTGCAGTAAACAAGTCATTTCCCGCTAACGGGTACTCTTCCCCGCCAGAGCACACAGAAGGCTGCAGCAGAAAGCTTCAATGCAAGACGCCTCATGTCCTAGTCAGAGATGACATGCCAATGCTCCACACCACATATCATTGTCACATAACACGTCCCTGCCGGTGACAGGGGGGGATGATCGCAGTTTTCCAGCAACCCCTGACTACCGACTGGGCCGCTGCAGAGGCCACAGTGGAAATAACTCCGGACAGTGCGGCGTGTGTTTAAAGCCGGGCCGTCGCTACTCCGCCTTGACATATGTTGCTGTTGATTTAGGATGAAATGGCACAGTACAAACTCGGCTTCATGGGTTACCCATCTGCTCCTGATGGATTTTCTAGAATGATGAAGTAAACAGGAGAAGAAACCCGCTGTTGCCCACTGTTTGTGTGCTGAGAGTACAACAACCTCGACTCAAATTGAATTCACCTATACTAAGCATGGGGAACTATGTATTAATGGAGGTATTTACTCGTGTATTTATTAATTTGTCTGTCTGTCTGTCCCTTTTGCTAGACATACAGTAGTCTGAGATGAAAAAAAACGTCTCTGCCCCCGTTGATCTGAAGTTTGCCAAGTTTTTGGCACTTTCAGCGGTGAACTTCAACTCAATCCCAGGTGTTCAGCGCGGAATGGATTATTGCCTGGTTTGAGGTCAGATATGATGCCATATTAGCTCATGAAAGAGCAGGACAGAGTGCCAGACCATTGTTCTCCGTACTGAGATGAAAGGCTAGCTGGCTAATGAACATCTGCCAGCCAGCATAAGGACCCCAGCAGACACACGAAACCTTGAATTGACCATCGCTGAGAGCAGCTGCTCTGATCAGAAAGATCTGATGTAAATTTAGACTGAGGGTCCACCATGGAGCAGCTGTAATAGCCAAGGACTGAGATTATGAAGGAGGCGTACTGCTTTCCTTTCATATGTGTCTGAAATGCCAAAGTTCATCAACCTAACCTCTACCGGGCTGCCGACGAGAGTTTTCCGGTCCACCGAGATTGCGATAATGAAAGGATGACCACGTAGATATGAAAGATATACAATCAGCTTCCAGCAGACATTTCACTCCGAATTTCCAGCGAGTCCACGTTTCAGGAAATGAGAAATTGCGTCTGATTTTACCTTTGATTCTTTGCCAATTTACAATGCAGCGTCAGTGGTTTCTTTTGGTCCCAGAGCCATCAACAGTTTCTAGACACAGGAAACAGAGTCAAATGTTAATTGGAGAAAATTGGAGGTAGGTTTCTGCAGGAAAGGAACAACATGGCTGCTGTCAGACAAAAAAACATTAATCTGCAAAAGCTGTGATTTTCAAAATTCTCATTGACAATCCAAGGGTCATGAAACATACCAGTAAAACGTTATATTCAAGATAGAAATGTTTTATTTTTGTTCAGTTTTTGTTTTTTTGACAGCAGCAGGTTCTCTATGTGACAATAGAATGACATTTTGACAAAACGCCTTTGACAAAAGCATCATCGTTTAACAATGACACCTGAAAAAGGCCTGTCATATTAACTAGAACTGGTTAGGGACATCTTTAAGTTATCCTCCACATGACTGTGAAGCCATCTACATAATGCAATAATTCTGAACCCTAAAGTGCAATTACTTTGCTCATACCAGCATGCACTAGGAAATGATTCTCCTAACTGCGATGTCAGAATGCATCACAAAACATATCAGAGCGGGATCTGGATGCGTAAAGGCTTCAGTGCAATGTTAATTAGGTTAGTGATACTTTCCACCGCACAATTACTCTGTCAGAGTAGCTCATATTTCATCTTCCCTGGTCACCTCCCTGGTCCTCCCTCCCTCTGAGGGGTATTCAAGGATATTTCTTCTGGTTTGGTCACAGCAAGTATATGGAAGGAAGGAGTGGGAGGGTAACATATACGGCTTACATACCCTCGGATCAACACTTTTGATCCGGTGTGAGTTGGAAAAAAAACAGTCAATATGCAGCAGCTTCATCCAGATTCATCGAGACATCAAGACAAAAGTGAGCTATTTCAGCAGCTTGGAATGGCGACGGGGCGAAGGCGGCTGACGGAGGCTTCAGGGGCAGCTCTCAGAAGCCGGTATAAACCGTGTTGGAGAGCCTCCGAGTTCCTGCTTTTTAGACATATGTAAATAGAGGCTTACCCTGGGAGATAGAGAGGGACTCTGAGGTAATTGTTTAGAGATCCTCTGCTCACCAATGAGGGGGGGCGGTAGGTTTTAGGGGGGAG
>CABFOQ010024336.1:0-10635 GCA_900660455.1 Gephyroberyx darwinii
CGTCAAATTTGATCTGCAGCTTTGGACACAACATGACGATGCTGACATGAACCAATGTGACACTCTTGCATGTGTTCCCATTTCAGAAACCAATCCGCTCACACGGATCATACTTTCTTTCTGTCAATCACGCCATCATTCTCTCTCTCTCTCTCTCTATCTAGAGCATCTCTCCCAACCTCTGTCTTTTCTTTGTGTGTGCCACTTTCTCTCATTTCACACATAAATGTTCATAACTGAACAAAGAGAGAATGAAACAAAACAACATTCCACAATTAAGTGCTTTGCATGCTGTGTGCCACACACTAAAAAAAACATGGGATTTGATCATGATGGTTTGTGTGATCATGATTGCAAGTAATACCAGACACCCCCACCCCTCCACCCACACACAACCACATTAGACCTCTCTAAGTGGTCTTAATTAATCCACATAATCAGTTAATTTGGAGTCTGCAGACCAGATAAATAGATTACAGGGTTGTAACGGGCCTCAGTGCTACCCGCCTGCCAGACTGCCTGCTGAAAATCACCTCTGTTCCGCGAGGTAGTCGATACCTCTTCTGCCTCCCCGCCCCCCGGCTCCTGTCTGCCCCTTCTCCCAGCCTGCAGCAACATCCTGACACTGATTACAAGACGACAAGATTGGTGGCGGTGGGGGGGTAGAGAGCAGGCCACGGCTAGAGAAGAGGGTGAGAGCAGAGAGATAGCGAGGGAGTGAAGAGGGTAGAGAGATAGTAGAGAGAGGCAGCAAGAGGGAGGTATGGGAGGTAAAAGCGTATGAGAGGAAGGCTGGCTCAGCAGGGAGAAAAGTGTGAGGCATTTTGAGGGAGAGGGAGAGATGGAGAGAGAGGGAAGAGCCTCCAGGTAGATTTATGGCTGATTGGTGTTGATGGAGACCGTGTGGGTCCAATCAATGTTAAATTGTGTGGCAAATCAGCAGGGGGAGTATAGTGCTGTGGTGTTAAATTTGATATACTTTCCCTCACCCCCTCACCCCCTCACCGCCTATGTCTTTATAGCCCTGGTGAGGTTTCCAGCTTGGCCAGCATTGACCTGGCTAACAGAAAAGTGACAACTCGTCTTGTTTGGATAGACAAACATCTTAAAGAAGGTTGTTGGACAAATGCACCCCGCAAATGAACCCAACACAAATAATCTCCTCTCCCACAGTCTTCATCATGAGGACGGCCTTAGAGACTTTCCAGGAAGCAAAGACTTAATCCAAATCATCGGATGCAAGTTAGCATCTACCGCACTGTGGGAATTTTTTGTGAGAAATCACCGTCGGCACTTCTGAAACCCCCAAGAGAAGTGAGCTGGAACAGCTTTGCAACCGTCGCATTCCCCTCTCACCTAGAAAAAGATTATAACTAATTTTTCCAAGTGCCGTTCGAGTAAATTCTCCATATCTTTTACAGAAACTTTTTTTTTTTCCATTTCCATGCCTGTAAGTCAGCTGCAGCTAACTTTGAGATGCTGAGAGCCGAAAACTTATCTTGTGACTGTTGGAGGTGAATAAAGTTGAACAAAATGAAAGATGTGTGATTGTACTGCGGCTTAGCAGGCACGCAACAAGTTCCTCTGGCTAGATTTTACCACATTTACTTTTGAGTTGGGGGTCAAACTCTCTAAAACTAGATTTAATGAGGGAGAAACTTGTAATGCTACAGTTCTTGTAACGATGAAAAACATCACACTTATAAAAACTGAGCAGCTCAGAGCAGCTCATAACTGACAGAGAGGATTTTTTTGTCTGATCATTTATTTAACACGAACATATCTCCTGTCACCATTGAAAACCTCCAGACTTCTGACATTTTTTTTTTGGACTTTTACACGACCTACGGGGATTGTAAATGTAGCGGAAAAAGAAAACGAGTCATTTTGTTTCAGGCAACGTTAAAAAGTACAACCGTGACGGTGTTTGGGGTGAAAATCCTTCTGTATGATTTCCCCCTGAGCGGGGCATTGACAACCGAGGTCGCGCGTGACATCGAAGCTAAGTCGATTCCTGGCACCAGAACATAAACACTACATCCTCACCAATCTGATCTCACTTCTCTCCCTTCCATCATCTTCCCTCCTTTCCGCCAGAGGGGGGGAGAAAAAAGAGGAGTCAGAGAGACGACACATTCTACTAATGCCGAGAGTCACATGAAAACATGTCAGCGAGTGTGTTTGAGTTGAGTGACATCACACCTCGGAAATGATTTAGGGTGTTCCTTTAAATGTTGAGCCGTCCTGGGAGAGGGGGGTGGGGGGGTGGCTCTTTAAGCTCATCACCTCCAAAGATACCGAGTGAAACCGCACACACCTCTAGTCAAAATGTACATTCTACATTATTACAAATTCTTTTGGGAGTTATACATGTACACAAACAAACACACACACACACACACACACACCAGTCCAAGCCCTGTCGAGTTGGGTGCCGGCACACTCTCTTACTTTAGTTGAGATACCATTACTAATATGAGCTGGACTTTGGGTATACCCAGTCTAGGGTTGCCTCTAGGTCTGTCTGCCTCATTTCCCCAACTGTCTGCGGTCTGTATGAGTGTGTAAGTGGCTGCTTCGAGTGTGTGTGCGGCACCTTTCGCTTGCAGTGATCTTACCCGGCAGCGGACGCGGACGCTGGCCCTAGCTGCCCTTGCTTTCTTCAT
Organism: Gephyroberyx darwinii; assembly: GCA_900660455.1. Classification (NCBI taxonomy): domain Eukaryota; kingdom Metazoa; phylum Chordata; class Actinopteri; order Trachichthyiformes; family Trachichthyidae; genus Gephyroberyx; species Gephyroberyx darwinii. Next base: position 2,667 of record CABFOQ010024336.1, read on the forward strand.
AACTCATTGTCAAGTTATTGCCCATTTTATTGTTTTTGTTCTGGTGGAGGATCCCTCTTTGAATTACCCCGCCCACAGTTTCTGAGACTTCCTGATGAAGGGCTGTATGAATAAACCTGACTTGATCCACTTACTACATTTAAATACACACCTTGGCACCCGGACAGATAGACAGATTCGAACACACACACACACACACAGCCCAGCAGCAGAAAGACAGACACGCAGCACTTCTGACTGGCTTGTTTTGCCTCAGCATTCCAGCTCCTGAGTCGGCCCGGGTGTTCTGCCAGCGGAGTTGTTGGCTGCTAAACATGATTGATCGCAGGCTTTGTGTCTGCTGCATTAGACCTGTACATCAGCCTCCTGTGGCCTGTCAAACACTACACCGGCTTGTCGCCCACCAAAGGGCCTCTCTCAGCAAGAATCCACAATGCTCCACCGAGCTCCACGACAAACACTGTCCTCCTTCTCCCCTATCTCTCTTATCCGAATCCCTCTGTTCCTCCTCCCGCCGCCTGCTCCGTCTCTCCCTCCCCGCAACGTTGAGGCGTCTCCCGTCTGCAAGGTCGTGCAAAAGGAGGGTGATTGTTGCTTTTACTGAAATGAAGAGGGAGAGTCAAGTAAATCTGTCTAACTTTGGGGACTACGCATCACCAGCTGCTTTCCAGAGACAAACAACTTATGAGGAGGGGAATCAGGCATCAAAGTGAGGGTGAGGCTCTGCGGGAATTCAGGGGCAGATGTAATGAACGCTGTGCATAAACTTAGGTGTTGTGCTGGGACTTCCATTTTCATTTTGAACAAAAACCTTCGGATGATGTAGCAGGAGGTGTAGAGTACTGTTCATTCACTCTCTGTCTCTTGGAACTCCTACTGTAGATTGGAAGAAAATCGGAGCAGCGATGGTCTCATCCAATCTCAGCTGAATGATATCTGTGATATCTTGGAGTCTGCTTGCGGCAAAAGTGGCATCTTTAACATAAAGCACATAAAACAAATAGCACCTGTCCTTTCTTAACGAAAAAGATATCTGCACAAAACCCCACGTCAACATGCACATGTGCATACTGCAGAATGAAGAAGCCACTAGAAAATAAATTGGATGTAAGGTGGATATCTACTGGGGAACTGTCACACAGTCATGCATGTGCTCATGAAGACACACACGTAATTGGTTTGCAAACAAGAGCCTCACTGGTTAATGGAATAAACTAGACGAATGACTCATCCGATTAGAAGTGGCCGTGCCCCTACTGGCATTGAGCTGCCATTCATGCATCTCCAATGTTGCCATTTGCACTACTATTAGTGGCATGTGTAAATGAGAAAAGAAAAGAGAGGAGATCTAGGATTTCTGGGAAGAATTTTACATCCACATGCAGACACACACATACACATACACACACACGTCTTTCTGACGGAGGAAACGTAGTGCCCTCAGAGTGTTTTTAGAAGGAGATTTCAAGGACTTCAGTTCGCTGTTCACACCCCATAGTACCCAATTAACACAAACCCCAGATGTTTCCAGTGTCACGGCTGCAAAACCAAAATAGCAGAAGGACAGACTACATACTCAAAACGCAACAGGACTATACATGCTAAGAGCATGCTTTCTAATGCAACTCATACGGCAACGCATACCGTATTAAATGAAATATTACTCCCTTATTGAGAGGAACAGAAATACATCAAAATGTGTCTTTTGTAGAAAGTGTAGATTCTGGCATTCTTTCAACAACTTTACATAAAAACACAACAAACTGAAATCATTAATTTGTATAGAATGGGAAACTGTTCCCTTCATGAGATTAGCCTCTCTAGCTAAACTAGGCTAATGCTAGCTAGCTACGTAACATTAGCCGTACCGTGCCTCTAGCTAGCGCCAGACAGATGAAACTGCTCATTGTTTTCTCCATCCACACATTCCTATGTGGATGCTTTAGCGTGCAGTTTTTATCTGGTGATATTAGCGTAATAAGAAGAAATTACAATTTATTATGTCATTTATATGTGAGCATGCCGCATCCAAGTATTATATATACATATAGTTTTTATTCTGGTCAAATACAAATTACAAAATACTTAAAAGTCGTTATATACATATTTCAAATACAGTTAATTGATGACACACACACACACACACACACACACACACACACACACACACACACACACACACACACAAAGATTTACACACACGCACACACACACAGATTCACACACAGATTCACACACACCTTAACAGAAGGAATCCCCTCCCTAAGACACATTATTATTGATTGTCCCAGTATGGTTCCAGTTTAATACATTGGGGGCACATTAAATTCCAACAGAAAATTAATTACCTACATGAATATTTCATCTGAAGTAGTAAAGCAATTAGCCGAGGTTCAAAATGACAAATGTGAGGATTTCCATTTTTATATCCTCAATGTTACAAAAAGTTTGCACTGTTTCCATTACTCTACAGACTGATTTCTTAAACTATGGGTAGAGTTCCATAATAAAGATTAAGTGTGAGGCTAACATAGTGATAGGTGAATTTATGATACTGAGTCATGATAATTACATTTAATATGATTAATATGCTGTGTATGCTTGTATCATTGTATATTAACTGTATATTAACCTTCATCATTTATATTCAGTATATATCTTTTGGACATTTATAAATGGTTCAACTATGTACACTGTCTGTAGGTTAACTCTTATAAAGGACCCTCAGGGTCCACAGGGTCTCTGGGATACTGAAGGAAGAAACAGCTGGTATTAGAATAGCCAGCAGGGCTATATGGAGACATCCATGAGTAGGGGTCCCTGAGACATACAGTACTGTGCAAAAGTCTTAGGCACGTGTAAAAATCCGTAAAGCAAAGATACTTTCAATAACAATGAAATGAAAAGTTTCTAAATATCAAAAAATGTACCATATAGAGCAGTAATGTAAAGCACTAATGCAGAATACAAAAAAAATGAACATCTAAGACCAAATTTATATATAAAAAAAAAATCTAGGGTGCCTAAGACTTTTGCACAGTACTGTATATGGAGAAGATATCCAGCCAGGGATGAAGTCATGTCTTTGGAATGTGTACATTGACCCTATATAAGATCCTGCTGTTCCCTTGTTAGACACAGACTCATGCTTTGCCTTGTATGGTGATGTTCGTCTCTGTCCACACGTGTGTATTAAACTGCTTGAACTAAGATCAACTTGGGACCGACTTTCATTTCACCTAGTTTGACTACAAAAGAATCAATCCCAACTATCACATAGTGAAAGGGTAACCGGTGCCCAAGGAAGGAACCCAAAGGACCAAACTTGGAACATACTATTTTGAGAGATTCAAAGAGAAATCTAAGTGTGACCGAGGCCAGACAAAGGACAGAAAATCACTCAGATGGAAGAAGAAGACAAAATGATGATAAAAAGACAGAACTTTGGTTCACAAACTTGCTTTCATAAACAAATACGTTCTCCTTTTGGGATCTCCAGCAGACTAACCTCACATTTCCATAAACATACACTATTTATTTGGGAGGGCCGGAGAATGAGTGAATACATGAAAATGGGTCAGGCAAAGCGATAATGTGTGTGTGCGGCCGCTGCTCCATTTTCAAGATTGCCAAGAGGTATGTTGGATTGGGGTTTTTTTCAGCAGGAAGACATATGGGGCAGTGCCGGAGCTAGCAACACTATCCTAACAGAAGACAGCCATCCTCAATAAAGCCATGCTGTGGCTAAAGTAAAACAATATAGAAAAGAATGACATATACCATCATTTTCCAGGAGTGCAGCACCTAACCATTCATCACTGCACCGCTGAAGGAATGGCTGTCTTGACTCCCAGCCATCAGTGAGATGCTGCTACACTCTCTACAGACAGATGGCTGCAGAGGCTGCCAGTGCCAGACCAGAGGCCGCCTCACATTCAAATGCTCCAATTAGGCCACGGCTTAGTAGGTCGGGACAGACGGAAAGCACACTACGCGAGCAAAGAGAGACATGTTGCACACCATACAGACGCAGCAGTGGCATTTCTTTCTCCCCTCCCCCCCAAAAATAGCTTTATTGTGCAATTTACTCTTTTCTGTGCCACAAACACAACACACAATGGTCACAAAACAAGGGACACTCTATGCCAATATTAAAGTATTAAATCCCAAGACACTCAACAATCTCAACAAACAGTCCCAAAACAAAAACACAACAACAAAGGAAATAATAAGTAGATGAATAGAAAACTAAAATAAGTCTGTATCAAATCATTGTTGCTGAATTTCTCTGTTACAGCCATTCCTTTTACAACAATGCTTATAATAATCTAGGTACACCTATCTAGTACCGGGTAGGACCCCCTTTTGTCTGCCTGAACAGCCTGAACTCTTGGCAGCATGGATTCAACAACATGCCCTTCTGCACACCACTCTTGTAAAGCGCTGTTATTGGAGCATTTGTGGCCTTTTTGTTAGCTTGAATCAGTCTGCCCGTTCTCCTCTGACCGAGAGTAGTGGGTGAAAATCCCAGGAGGGTTCAGCTGTTTCTGAGAAGCTGGAACCACCACGTCTGGCGCCAACAATCATACCACAATCAAAGTCGCTTGGATCATGCATCTTGCCCATTCTAATGTTTGGCCGAACAAAGAAACGAAACCACTTCACCATGTCTGCATGCTTTATATATGGAGTTGCAGCCACATGATTCGCTGTTTGGTGAGTGATCGGAAAGTGTCCATATTCTATAGACAGTCACTCTACATTTAGACCTATTAGATATTCCATTGGTGTAACGTAACATATGATCTCATGCCATCCAGATATTGTGGGAGGATATTAAAGCAGTGGCAAATGTTCCAAAATATTGTATTATTAAATATTAGAGGCTGAGGTGGTTTTCTTACTCCTTACTTTTGATCGTTTGCATGTTTCTATAAGTAATTCATAAAAGCAGATGGTATATTTAGACTGACCCAATAAATCCCATTCATGAATGTGAAAACACTCAGCCAATAACGTGGTTGTGAGTCACAATAACCCTGCAGGTGACGTTTAGGAATAATTCCTTGCCTTTGCCAAACTATTTTGCATTATGTGCCGCTACCTTTCCTGCTGGGGAAAATGTGGACTTGTTGACATATCTAGTATAACTTGCACACGGTCTTGATAATCAGGGTGGGTGTTAAATATGTAATGCTTAACGTCACCTGGGCTATCGCTGATGATATGGCAGCGGTAATGTGGCTCTGATTGCAGCAGTCACAGCCCTGGTAAACTCAGGAATAACTTCAAATTACCAAGATGCAGGTCCATTTGCTCAGTGTAGATTGTGAATCGGGGACTTTGTGCATGGTGTGTCACACTTGTGAAAACTGTGAGTTTTGTGTGCAAAAAATGTTTCTAATTAGACACTATATAAAATATGAAAATGTATCTGATAAGAATAAGAATTGCTTAAAATGCTTGACTGCTTTTATGTGTTTCAACAAACAAATGAATCCCAACAGCAAGTACATTTCCTTTCCTCCGCCCACAACGGCACACGTTGATTTAGAGGGCTTGTGTTCCATCAAATGGTGCTCTGTTGAAAAGCGAATGGCAGTTGGATGTAGCACCAGAGTGTGCCAGCTAACATGCCATATGCCACAACAATACAACTCTGAGATTGATGTAGGACTGATGTGCAATACTGAGAGGAGGAAACTGCATCCAACCCCAGGCCTGCAGCGGGCTCACACCAAAGCATAAAAGCTTCAATTTTGTATGAAATTCAGTGAAGATTTCAGCCCCAATACATTCTATTTGGAGCATATATATATGTTGCATGGATCACATATAAACGCAACGTGGTGTTTGAGAATGGAAATGTGTGGGTGAGTGACTACTTCGGCTCTTTGGTTTACAACTCTAATGCACATGTTCAGATTTCCTCCTTGACTGCTGATGAACGCTGAACACTGAATCCTTGAGAGTGAAAATTTGGCATCAACATATTTTCATGTCATGTTCATGTCATTTTCATCTCTTTTTGCACGAACCCGCCACGTTGTCTATGCTACTTTATAGACGTAGGGTTGAAAGTGCACTCATAATTCAGTTGCGTACTTGATGCAATGGCAGCTTATGAAGGATATATTTGTTTGTGTTTGCAAACATGTTTAATAAATGATGCCAAATGGTTGTCAACATTGAAGTATTCACCATTTTAAGGTGCCATTACGAAAAATCTTTCAAAGTGTTGTCAACAAACCGGCATCACCATTTGTCTGTTGGGTATTCATTATAGTCGTCACGTCGTGTAAGAAAAATCACATCTGTAGAGAGGCTGTAGAAGTAGAAATACTATAAGGATGGAACTTATCAGCTACCTGTAAGATGGAAAAACACTGAGCACTCTCTCTCTTCCTTCTCTAATTGATGAAAATACGAGAATGAAGTTCTGCAGGTGCCCTAACAAGGTCATGCAGAAGCTCTGGTGTGCTACATTAGTGAGGCCCCCTACCAGATACATATTCCTTATTTGTATTATTGGCTGTTTTGGGGATGAGGTGATTATAGACCAATGAGAAGACTAGAAAATCTCAACATCCTCATGTAACTTGTAACTCGTGACCTTCATTATAAAAGATTGCATAAGTTTGCCTTAGTATCAGGAGGTCAGCACTCCCGTTCAGCTGCCTGATGAAACTGATGATCTGCTGCTTTCCTGCCAATCAGCTGCCAGAGCCATAATAAGTACTAAAGTAATTATAATACATTTAATTATTGCTCTTGTGAAAGCTTTTCCCATCACTTAGAAAGAAAAGTGCGAAAATACCTACACTATCACATCAAGTGCACAAACACACACACACACACACACACACACATTAAAAGTACAAATAAACAGAATGGTACAGCATGACGGTGAGTAAGCACTCACACAATGCACTATGACAGGACAAGACTGGCTGATCAAACGGCAGCTTGAAACTACAGCTGTACGGATACAGTGGACACAAAATGACTGCATGCGCTATCAAGTTTCATCGTAGTTATTTCTGTGCTCTGGAGCCAAATGTGATGTGATTTACTGGATGCACTTTTATGTGGCATTTTGATGACAGCCGTTAAAGCGTTATGTCTCATGATGACCGAAGGCTATAGCTCAAACAGACGATCTGCCCAAGATGTGGTTGGAATTACATGTGGCTCAGTTTGATTAGGCTAGTCATCCATTAGTGGTTAAGCTTCACACCTACGGCTCCACTAAGATCAGCCATTTCTTTCTGTCACACCTACAGTCCAGGTCATGTCAGGCCAATAAATGTATGTTAATGTTAATAAAGTACCTACCTACCTACCTAAATTTTGCGCTAAACCCCCCCTATGGGCCACTAGAGGTTTGTCAAAATGAGCGGTGCTTTTTAACGGCACTTCAATCATGAACAGACTTTTTAAAAAGTTTCATACTGGACTAATACCAAATATTACCTGTATGAAAGATAGCCTTGAGCAGAGGGTCAATAAAAGTTAATAAGGGAAGTTTGCATAGGAGTTGGAATAAAGAGGTTATGGTATATTGCTTTCATATTTTAATATCACCCACCTCAAATTACCCCCATTACACTATCTAGCTCTTCTGATAATATGTATTATTCTGGCAGTCCTGGATTTGCGCTTCAGGAATGGATTATTATCAGTTATAATAACCAGAATTAAATGAATGGCTCTGGGGTTACCAACAGATGAACACATCTCACTTTTAAATTAAATTAAATAGTTAATTACGCTCTGTCAGAATGATACATCTTCCTGTTGGCTTTGAAAAGGGGGATTCCGCTTTTGACTGTTCACACACAAAAAGGCATCGCACACTTTGATTGTAAATTACTGGAGCGACCCACTATGTCAATTGTAATTTTCTCTGCGTAAATAGAGAGCGAAGACAAAGAATAATTAAATGCAGATTAAAGACACAAAACCCCCC
>CABFOQ010024340.1:0-10206 GCA_900660455.1 Gephyroberyx darwinii
CAACCGTTCGATTGATGATACTTTAAAGTGAACAAGTTGAATAGGTCCGCAAACGGAACAGAATTGAAATTTCAAATCAGTCAGTGTCTGTGTTTGGCGTCTGTACAGTTCTAAGCGAGCCAATGCACTTGCAGCTGTTTAAAAAAAAAAAGCGTTCAGTACAAAGACAATTGTTATCTGACTTCCTTGGCAACGACTTCAGTGTTGGCTGGCTTCTCTCCAAAAACTGAACTTAATCAACCACAGTCGCAACAAACTCACAAATTCTCAAACTTCCTTGTTTATTCGTTCATCGCCGTCCTTACGTGACACCCAAACAGCACACTGCAAGTGTGATACTGTGCAGTTTGTTCAGTTTGTTCAGCAGGTCTGTCGCTAATGTATGGGTTAGTAGCTCAGTTGCTGAATCGACGTCTTGCACAAAGCATTTAGTTGCTGTAACGGGCTGAATGAACCATTCAGGTTTAGAGTCAGTGTTTAACTCAATGCCGTTGTTTGTTGTTGTTTTTTTCCTACACAATAGTACACAGTAGTTAGGAATGGCTGCTGAATCAGGCGGACCCTACGTTGCCAATGTGTTGAGATTGTATACCTGTAAATTAGTCCAAATGGTTACTTGGAACAAAGTTGTAATTGCTCTTAATTCATCATGTTGTTGGGGCGGCAGCATAGGGTGGCAGGGGCAATGGAGTTAGTTAAAACAATCACCTTCCCACCACCAATTCCCCAAATAATACAGAACTTACAGTAACTTTCAGTAAAGTTTCATTAACCTGCCATTCACAGCTAAACATAATAACCGTACCTCAGAGAGCTTTAATTACAATCATAACAATTGTTCTGTTAAGAGCCTGCCCCTCCTATTCAGTTTGCATCTGAAGCACCTATGTGTACAAATAAATAGACACACACACACCTACCTGCATGCGGCCCCACTTAACAGATAAATAAAGAAATGTTCAGGGTCATTATATCCATTGCCAGTATTTTTGCATCAGTACAGTTGGGGTGAATCAAGGCTGAAATTGTTATTTTGCTGTGCATTATGGGAAGTGAAATTAAATGAGAACACAGTCAAGGTGAACAGGAAGAAGTGGACTCTGGTTAAGTGGAATGCTACAGATATGAGGGGTGATGTGAAAAGCAATGTTTTTATCTTTCCCTCCTCTTAATCTAGCCTCCGTCCCTGAGGAGATTAAAACAATGGATTCAGTAATTGAAAAACTAAAATAAAGTGAGGGCAAAAGATTGCCCTTTGAGTTCTAATGATTTACCCCCTCCCCCTCCCCCAGATTCATTGGAGCTTTGAAATGCACATTAAACAGCTTTTTTAACCCAATGTGCGAAAGCAGCAATTGTTGTTTATGTACAGGTAAAGGAGTGTGCACTACAGAACAAACTCAGTAAGAGGGAAAAAAGAATCTTGTCATTTTCTTGTTCCGTCTTCTATATTTTCAACAACTGTCAACAAACTGTTAGCTGCAGTGTCACTATTTTCCTCGAGAAACATTGTTTGTGCGGGGTATCATAGAAAAACATGGATCCAGGCAGTTTGTGCATTGTGTACTCATCCCTCTCTCTCTCTCTCTCTCTCTCTCTCTCTCTGACTCACACACCAACACACACACATGCCAAATGCATCCAGATCCAACTTTGCTTTTAACTTGGCTTGACACAAAGGGGATCCTTCCTTCCCCACACATCATCTGAAAAGAGGAGAAATCAAAATGACACAAAGAGCCGTCTCGGTATTCAATAGGGAGAAAACTCATTCTGTCATCACTGCAATACTGTGTGAGATTACAGTGGGGACCCATGGCCCATGTTTCTTTTGCATCCCTCTTACATCCCCCCATTGACGGCTGATGAATGCTGTTCTAAAAGATGTGTCAACACATATGTGCGCCCAGTATGGGACAACATATGCTTGTATTACGTTTTAACACAATGTATATTAATAACATATTGTGTCAATATGTGTTGCTGTTAACACATTGCATTGAAAAGCAAATTAAACACGTGGATGTGTTTCAAAATGATGTGTCCTTTTTAAGGGTGAAGAAACAGACAAGGCTCCTCTATCTCTCTTAGCATCTGGCAGCAGTCGTAGCAGCTGCTGCCATCCACATTTGCGTGTTGCACAATGCAGTGTTGACGTTTCTCATTCTGTGCATGGAATCCAAAATGAAGCAAGGAACAATTGTGTAACTGCATGGCATATGAGTATACTGTACATAGCAGCCATACTGAAAAGCTATCGGTACAGTGAGCATAGTGGTGCACGGGCAGACCACTTCTTTGTTGTTGCCTTCTCTATTTTATGTAAAATAAGTTCAGGTGATGGGTTTGTTGGTAATTTGTTATGTGGCTTGATTATTCTGATTGCTATCATAGAAAACATAATAAAAAATGAAGATTGCTGCTGCTCGTAATAAAAGTTTGAAAAATAAAGAAACCCTGCACAGCAGCACAAGTGATTACATGCATACTGATTTGATAAACAGTGAAACAGGTAAATAAAAAGACATGACCATTTTTAAACTGCAATCATTTCAGTTTGGCTCCCATGTGCTCTCAGGCTGCACAGTAACTTTTCTGCCCCCTCCGTCTTTACAGTTTCCTGTTCTGTAGAGGCCACACGGTTGCAGCAAGAGGTGAAGCCCACCAGAGAGACATAGAGTAGAGCCAAGCAGCTCTTCAGGAAATGGGAGATGTTGTCTTCTGCTGTAATAAGACAGGTGGTGCCAACCTCCAAAACAAGATCAAATGAAAGGAGACCTGTGGGGTGAGCACACTGGGAGTAATGGGAGAGTTCTTTAATCCCTTTACATGTAATGTTCATTTGCTGGGTGAAACACAAAAATGTCAGTGCAAGTTCCTATGTTAATGTGAAAACAAGCAAAAAATCATCAGTTGATAATGAGGGGAGGACTCTCATTCCTTGATTGTGCACAGTTGTGCCAGTTCCTTCCCCTGTGTGCATGCGACTGCTTGTTTTTGATTAGATCCAGGTCATGCATTGCCACACTCAGAAAAGGGGGTGCAAGGAAATCTTCCAATCTGTCATAATGGCGTGATTATAAAAGTGCATCTATTAAAAGCAAAGCCAATTTGGGTAGGTGAGACATAAACAGCTGGGGGAGGTGTGACAGAAAACTGTCAATGCAAGAAATGTTGCACGGTACTCAGCTGAGTTGGGAAAATGCAAACAGTTCATGGTGGCTTAGCCATTTGTTGAGGTATAGGCTCCAAGCATTAAGAAGGAGAAGGAAATTTCCCTCAGTCATGACTCATGTCTAAGGTGATGTGACATAGAATATATGGAGGAAATTCATTCCTGGGCCAGAAATCCAGTACCAGTAACAACTAATGTCGCATTCACGTCATATCGGATTTACCTGGTGTTTGCTGCCGACTGGAAAAAAGCATTCACGTCAGCCTCCTAGTGGTAGTTATAAGTAGGACATATGGGAATTTTTGATGGGCTCCACTATCCCCCACCTGGCGTCATGAACTGCACAAGTGTGTCAACCCAGATGGGAAACATTGCAGCGAATCCACCAATGTTGACAGTCAAAGGTAATAATAATCGAAATGATCAGTTGTATTCACACCAATACAATCAACTCTGATTATGAAAAGCATGCAATATCTGCTACAGTTCACTTATGGTTGATTTTAAATGAACTTGACAACAACTGACTTTATGGTCGCCACCTTGGTTGTGGACAGACAGAACAGAGCCATTCTATACTGTGTTAAGAACATTAAAATACCTTCTGTTTTCCAGGTCATTGCTTGTTTATTTCACTTATTACACTTCACTCATAAAGGAGAAGGAGGAGATGAAGAAGGAGAGAGAGCTTTAAGGGGATTTCTTTTAAGCCTTGAGACAAATAACATCACAAATGACATGTTTAGTGGTCTTTAAGAAGTACAACTCAATAGTACAAATAGATTACACACTCTATAGTTTATACTGACTGGCCAGTATGAAGTGTTGGTGAAGAAACAAAATTGCCATAGAGCATAGAAACATTGAATGCTCCGACAGCTCCGACCATACAACACTAATATGTTTAAATATGTTTTTTGCTTTCACTTTGCAAGTGCCTCTATGTCAGATAATCACACGTTATCACAGTGCTAAAATCCTCTGGATCTAGAATTAAACAACGTGGAATGAACACCAGCCCAGCTTAAGCCATTTATAAGCCTGTTTACAAGTTTCATGTCCCCAGAACAACATTGTAATGTGCAGCGGAAAATGAATGAAAAGTAATTTCCCTGAGAAATCCATAGCCAGGAACTGAGCAAAGGGATTCTCTTTCTAATCCTCTTTAAAAATGTCCATAAATGCTTTGGCACTGCCTACAGTGGTCATGTATGTCTAATCTAAATCATACTCCTGCTGCTTGTTTTACAGGGCCTGCCCCACCCTCGTTCAGCAGTCCCCACAGCAACGTTTCCTCGTTGGTAATCCCAGTAAATCTCACTGCCTGACCGCATAACCTGGGCCGTGCAGTGGTTATCAGCCCTGGCCACATTGCGCTGGATCCCTGCCACTTTCTCCACTGTGCCAGAAACAAACCCCAGATGTGGATCTGCACAACCTCAACACGACTAAACTTGGGTCAAATTGTTGTTTCACATAATTGTTAGTGTTCTTATAATCCGCTTGGAGTACCAGATAGGTTGGGTTTCACGCATCGAGACAATTCAGATAGTGTCATGTAAATTGCCATTGATAGAAATATCCAGTACAATAATCTGACTTTCTGATACTTTCCCACGATGGTATACATTTCGTTGTTTTGTCCAGCGATAAACCTCCACTCTGGTACTTAGAAGGTCCAAACAAACCAGAAAAAGATAAATACTCTTTGATCCATGCCTGAACACAGTTGTGCCTCCTTTCCTATCTAACCGAGGCAGCTATCTGCTCTGCTGCTGCAAGTTCCCAATTATAATTCAAAAAGGGCCATTCAGAAATTCAACTCCCTGCTCTCCCTGTATCTGTTAATTTGGGTCACTGTGTCACCTTAGAGGAGACCATGGTTCTCTCATTACCATGGTGATATGAGCTAATGCATCACTGTCCATATGTACACCATGGGTGGAAACGAACAGACCAGGTAAAAAGAAATATGATTGGGTTAATGCAATTATGGGGAAGTTTAGCCTGGATGATATAGTGAAATTGTCATATTTAATGGCTTTCAATATGCCTATGAATGGAGCGCAGGAGGGAAGGGAAGGCTGTTCTTTGATGCCGGGAGAGGGGCCATCAATGATTTTCATTTCACAGGCTGGTGAGCACATTCGCTGAGGTCTTGATAAGCATGGGGGAGAAGGAAGGGGGAGGGGTCAGTGTCACCCTGGGCACCTGATAAGTGTCACCGGACCAACATCCGGTCTGAGCCAACTCTCCAACCAAAGTAGCACTACGCTAAATTAGCTCTGCACTATGTGTGGAGCGTCCAACAATATTACTCAGTCTGCCACTGTTACGTACTGTTAAACTTACCGTTAAAATGTTGGTGTCATTTCTGTCCATCTGAAACTCCAAGGGTCCCACATGGTGGCTCAGTGGTTAGCACTGTCGCCTCACAGCAACAAGGGCTCAGGTTTGACTCCCATCCCCAGACCACTTTGCATGTTCTTCTCTGGTTTCCTTCCAGTCCAACGCCATGCAAGTCAGGTGAATTGGAGACTCTAAATTGCTGATAGGTGTGACTGTAATCCCAAAATCACTCCTCCTTTCCTCCACTACCTCCTCCTTTCTTCTGCGACCCGGAAACTGATATTCATGCCGTCCCAGGAGTGGAGGAGACAAGAGAAGCCTCCTTCAGTGGAGGATCCACCGGGAAGGGGTGACACCCGGAATACGACATCATCGACAAAACTTGAAGAAAACATGGCAGCTCATGAATGTGAGTATAACAGATGACATAAGTTACAGGACAGCAGTGCAGGTGAAATATGAATATGTTGCACTTGGTGTACATAAACACTTTGACTGGCTATGAGGCATATTGTGGGCTTGGACTGTGTCAGTTGTGATAGGGCCACTTCTTCAATAACAGACGTCCATTTCTGATGATGGAGTAGAAAATAAACTGTCCCAAATGGTCTCCACTTTCCCTCGCTCCCTCCTCTCTTCCACTCCATTCCTCCCTTTGTCTCTTCCAAGTTACTTCCTGCCAAGAGAGGAGTGGTAGTGAGGGAAGGGAGGAAAGGAGGAGGAGTGAAACAACTTTGAGATCCGCCCTGAGTGTGAGTGATGGTCTATCTATCTGTGATCACCCTGTGATGCACTGGCAACCTGTCAAGGGTGTTTCCCTGCCTTCTGACCAATGTATGCTAGGATAGACCCCAGCACCTGTGAACCTGAATAGAAATAAGTGGGTAAAGACAATAAATTAAACTGCTAAAACGACTGACTGCACTGTAATTCCAGTAATCACAACACTCCAGTTATGTTAAATATGTGGGAATTTGGCTCCTGAATCTCCTGAAGAGCTAATAAAGAATACAGAAGGCAACTTACTTAGCATGTCTATATTTGCAGACACAACAGTATATAAATTACCGTGAACAGAGGAATCTTTCAGAAGCTACTTTATTATAGCTTATTGCACCAATTTACTGCTCCAGTTAATACTCACAATTGCTTTGCTACAAGCCTGAACACTGAAACCACTGGCTAAATGCTGTACTTCAATGTAAAATTCCCCTTTCAACCCTTACTAGGCTTAGCCGATATGATCACACCCCTATTTATATTATAGACAGACACAAATTGGCAGAGACTACATAGGCAGAGAAATCAAAAAAACTACCCTAACCCTATCTAACCCCTAACCCTTACCTACAAGAAGATTTACTGGGCAAAGTCATTATTACAAGTACCTAAAAAACAAAATAAAATATGCTGATGGCACTTTAACAACAAGTGACAGAGACATCACTTCACCATGCCACAGCATCAGAGACAATATCCCATCTCCTTTGTTTTGGATATTGTTACATAGACCCTTCACCAAAAGGTTGCTCACTTTTGTCACAATTGATTGACAATTTCCAAATATAAAAGAAATAAAAATAGCGAGGTGTGGATCTCGGTACCCTCATACGTGGCTATGGTATTGTCTGTTGCTTCTTAAAATGCCATGTATAACCCAGTGGTCTCCCACCATGTGCCACTGAGACCCGTGTGTATGCAGGTTTTCATTCCAAACAAACAAAGCAGCGGATTTCACTGATTAACACACCTTCAACCAGAGAGGAGAGATATATTCTATGATTATGTAGTGCTCTTGAACACAAACCTTTAGGCACAGTTTAGAATATAATCATTTGTACACATGTACTTTTGAATCATGTAATTTATCATATTTGTCATGACTATTTTACATTCTAAAATCAAATAAAGGTTGAGTAATTATTTCAAAAGTTAATACATTTATATTGCTCATTTTTACCACAAGGACATTCTAAAAGGGGAAAGAGATTCAATTAGAAAATAAATGGATTTAGCGAACACACAGACAGGATTTGAAATTGTGCAAACAGGACTAAGTAGAAATCTTGCAAAATAATTCATGCTCCTGTTGTTTGAACAACAGTATGTCTTATGATCCCCCCTGTCTCCTTCAGATAGACCTTTCTAAAATAGCATGCAATCTATTACAGATATGATAAATGAAACCCTCAAAGACAACACAGTGGAACAAGAGAACTTATTTCAATTGCAGATGATGTACTCAGCACTGAAATGTTTACTTTAGTGTCAAATATTATAGGACTACGCATGGTGTGATATGGCTATTTGCCAGTGATGTGTTGATGCCCATTCGGATGCTTGAATTGAATGAATTGTGCAAAAGCATGACCAGATCTCAGCGCAAGAATAAGAAAGAATTATTATTAAGATTTATTTTGATACACATAGAATTCCTACCATGGTTGACCTACCGTATATATCATTTACAACTAATGCACAGCCTGTCATTGTCTCCATTCATTTCAACATGGTAAGGAACTAATGTCAGTTCTAATGCAAAGCTAATGCAAAGTTTTACACATTTCTTTTTAAAAATCATACACGCACATGCATACACATTAACACACACATGCAAAGATGTGTTCACAAACAGATACACAAACACATACATACACATACACATTTTTTCATTGAATACTGGTCGTCTTTGGCCCAATTAGTACCACCCTCTTGTTGCACCGAATCATTTGTGCCATCTGTGTGGCATGCATTACCATAATCATTAACAACACACCCTCCTACACCACTGAAGAATGGAATCTGGTCATGGATGACAGCTCACTCGCTCACAATGGATCTCCGAGGAACCCTTAACCTCAATAGCAGCAATCTGTAAATAAACTTATGGCCAACGATAATGATGGGAAAAATCAAAGTTAAAAAAAAAGACTGGCATGTTCCTAAGGTAGTTAGATGATGTCTGGAGCCTTATGCTTCTACGGTCCCTCCAGGAAGACTTGCAGTTATGTGCTGTTTACCCTGCTTAATTAACCAAATTCCCCTGTCTTCCTCTCCTGAACAGCCACCTGTACAACACACCTAACAACAGACGAAGATTATGGTAGCGGGTCCCGAGAGCCACTCAAATCAACTGCCTCTAATGCCTTCTCAGCTGGGACATACTGATATTTGCTCTGAGAGGCAAAAACAACAGCAAACAGCCACCGACTGTCACATGGACAGAGATATGAGCATGTGAATGTGCATACAAACACACACACACACACACACACACACACACACACACACAGACAGGCAGGTATACTCACACACAGATAAACAAATGAATGTAATGAATGTTTATGCACAAACACATTATAGATTATATGTCAAATCTAAACACACACTTTTCTCCTCAGTGAAAAAATATATATAATCGGTGATTTTTGGAATGACAAACCATATACTGTATATCATAAACCTCATATAATCATTCATAGGAACCTTGCATTTTGTTATACAAGGTCTTTATCCCCGATTAAACATTTTTCTGAACTGCAACTACACTGTAACTGTAAACAACATAAAAGAAGAGTGTTTCATCTAAAAAGGAGGATGAAGGAAAACAGTCTATAACGTGATATATAATTCGGTACTCGGAAGAGTCGCCCGTGCTCTAATTTAGTCAGATTACCATCTGTTTATTTGATTTTCTTTTCCCTATAAACCGGGGTTGGCTCAAGCAGATTAAAGAGTGCCTAAGCATCCTAAATTGCATGTCAAGGAGTCCTTTAATGGGAAGGGGAGAGTTATATGTGTGGCTATGAATGGATCCATAATGGAAGGACATGTTTACAACCTTCTTAATGGATCTCTGTTGTAAACTCATTGTAACTCCACAGGATATATCTGCCTTATTGTCTGCATCTCAAGTTATGATTGCATTGCCACTGAAGATATGAAGAATGGCTCACAGTGTGACTGGGAAAGCCTCTGACAAATATTACTGCAATATGTATAGGTATTGAAAGCACTGGGTTTACATGGATCCACGTTTCAATTACATTAGTTACTTGATGTGCTAATTGCCAACTCCTCCTTTATTAATTGTAATATAGCATAGCATAACATTTGTTACATAGCAGTTGCATTATTGTAATATTTTTGTAATATACTGGCTAATGTTGCAGATAATGGTGAGTGTATTAAAGGAATTAGGACTGAATGATGAATTTGACTCTCACAAGATCAAATTTGTCTTGAAATTCGTTTTTGCCATCATGACACACTATTATAAACACAACACAATACATGCAAACTTCTTATTTGTGGCCGTCTTTGAAATGGGAATTCAAGTCAGCTGTCCTTTTGTATTTGGTATCCACTCCATTGACCTGCTAATGCCCTCTACTGGTGCTGCAACTGCCATGCTAGCACTGACCCTTTAGATTCAGATAAGAGGCACCCAATTTATCTGTCTCCTTTATGGATTATTCTCACTTTGGTTTACTTCCCAGCCTTGAGGCTCGTTATGAAACGGGTGACTGCCTTATGTTTTTACACATTGCGTGCCTATGGAATGTAAATAGCAATATAGTTTGTATTTTATTGTTAATGGTTTATGAAGCTTGAATGCCCAAGTTTCTCTTCATGTGCATCATTTTCCATTTCTGGGTCTGGCCTGGGAATTGGAACATTGT
>CABFOQ010024341.1:0-19822 GCA_900660455.1 Gephyroberyx darwinii
TTCTGTAATTACTGGTGTGTGTAAGGGAGAGAGAGAAATGAAAAGAACGAAAGAAAGAAAGAAAGAAAGAAAGAAAAAAGAAAGAAAGAAAGATGAAAAGACAGGTGTAAGCCATTTCACCCGTTGTTGTGAGGATGACTTCAACTGCCGACCGTTGGGGTGGGCTTGGTTTAGGGGTGGGGGCGGATGTAATCCCGCCCTCTGATTGGCTGTGGCCAGGGGCTCACCTGGCCAAGATGTCTGGGAGCTGTGAAAGCCGAGAGGCTTTTAACAGCTCACGTTTCACACACCTACACACACACACACGTCGGTACTTATTAACACACACACACACACACACACACACACACACACGTCGGTACTTATTAACACACACACACACACACACATACACACACACACAGCATTAGAAAGGGACAGAGTCCTTGCATGCACACATATAGAAAGTACATACACACATGCTTCGATGCATGCACATTCAAAGGTACAAACACACACACACACATGCACACACTCCGCCTGAGGGAGGAGAAGAGGTCGAAGAGGAGAGAGGGAGGGAGAGATGAGAGGAGCTTCCCACGCTCTACCTGCAGCTATACTCCCTCCCTTCTGTCTCTCTCTCTGGGTCTCACTTTCTCCTTGTGGCTGTGAGCGGTTGTCGCTCGGCCTGTCATATTAGAAAGGAAGAGAGAGAGGGTAAGTAACATAATACAAGTAAGTTAATACAGGTGGAGGTCATGGTAGTTTATCATGTACCTGTCATCCTGATCAGGGGCTCTTAAAGAGAGAAACCTACAACAAAAGTCTCATATTGCTGCTTTTAAATGAAAACCCTCCAAAACTTTTTTCCTATTAATAAAAAATACTATTTCAGTATTAAATTTTTTACATGTTATATACAATGAATGTATACATGCATTAATTCACATATCAAAAATGATGAGGTTTTCAGAGCAGCTTTGTTTTTCCTTTGATATTGGACAGTCTGAGTCTCTCTCAGAGTGAAGAAAGCCTAAACTCTGTGATGTCACTTGATGACAATTTCTAGTGATGCTCCATTGAATGAGAGACAGACTTTGTGGATAGTGTGACAGTGCCCAGGGTGGTTTTCCAGGGATATGGGCTCATGGGATGATTCAGAAATGTTCTTCGGCTTATTCGAATTTATTGCTACTGTCATTACGTGGAGACTCAACGCCTACGCCTGTAACAAATGTGTGGTCCTGATTCACTGTTTCAGAAATTGAAACAGAAACAAAAAGACAAAAAGGGAGAGAGACAGATACTTTGAAAGTTAGCTACTTGTTTGATCACCCAAGGGAGCCTTAGTTGAAAAATAAGGCAGATGGATGTGGGATAAAAGCAGGGAGGAGTAAATAGAAAGTAAAGGAGAAAAAGAAAGAAAGAAAGAAGGAAAGAAAGAAAGAAAGAAAGAAGCTGATTGAGAATGAAGAAGAATGAGGAAGAATGAAGAATGGAGACCCTCTGATCAGAATAGTCATTGTTTTACTTTCTCTCATTGTGCTAATTGCTAGGAAGTGAAATAACAGTGAAATTAACTAACTAAAATAAAACAAATGTTTAATTTCTTTTAACCCATTTTAGTCTAGTTGTAATTGACCATTTTTTCATCTTCCCTTTATCTTTTTTAACTCATGCATGGAATGTTGATTTTTTAGACAGAAATGGCAATTTAAATGTATTGCCGTTTGTCTTAGTACATCTTATGCTGCATAACTATGGGTCTATATTTAGGTTTGTGTCTTATCATACTTACATAGTGCATGTGACACACACACTTTCAACTCCTTAGTAATGTGATACAGACACAGAGGTTATAACACTACTGCGACTGATTGCCTGAAAACTGACAGAAAGCAATATGTTTTAAGTAGAAGAAGGAGACGGGCGTCTATATTCTGTCATCTGAACTCCTCAGTAACACCCCACCACTGCTAGCTACAGGGAGTACCCATAAATCACCGCTCCAAAATAGCCCGGGGACCACATTCAGAAAACTCTCATACATTCATTCATTGAGTCATTCATTTGAGTCATTTATCTGATCTTATCCAGAGAGACTTGCAGTGAGCTCAGCGGTAGAATAAGCTTCAGTATCTAGATCAGCAACATAACAAGCAACCAATAGTAAGGAGGTCAAGGGTTGTTGTGGCCTGTTGTGTATTGTGCTGTATTAGTTATTTGTGTGTTCTATTATGGTTTAGGGTTAGTTATACCATGACTTTAACCTCTTTATGGTCCCTATATTGCAGGTAAAGAATAACAAACCACAAACAAAGTGGTTAATATATATGGTTAATATACAATTTCAAAAAGTATACATTTTAATATACATTATTCTAGAAGCGTAATTTGTAGTATTAATAAATGTTTAAATATTTATTATCAATTGAGTGTTGAGTTATTTTGTTAAAATTACCAAGTAAAAAAATATATATAAAATTTGTTTTGTTTGTTTTTTTCATTATAATTATTAAAAATGTACATCCACTGCTGCATTATTCAACTCAATAATCAGCTATTATTATTCAATATTGTGGGCAGCAAAGTGGCTCAGTGGTTAGCACTATCACCTCGCAGGAAGAAGGACCTGGGTGTTCGATTCCTTGCCCTGTGTCTTCATGTGGGTCTCCTCCTGCAGTCTGAAGACACACAAGTCAGGTGAATTAGAGAATCTACATTACCCAATGCAGATTCTTCACATTCTTCCCTAATGTTTCCATTTGCTGTTGCCAGGATTGCTCCCAGATTTCAGTCTTGGTGAGTCACTGGAGGTGGTAAGAGGTGTTAGCAGGTGTGATAAGGTGGTAAGAGGTGGCAGTAGGTGGTAAGAGGTGTTAGAATGTGTTAAGAGGAGGTGTAAGGAGGTGGTAAGAGGTGTTACAAAGTGGTAAGAGGTGGTTTTAGCAGGTGCTAGGAGAGCTCTCTCTCTGCTGTGACAGACACCCATAACGCATTAATCAGTGAGGTGTTACAGTAATTGCAGTAATAATATTTAATTTAGTTACCAATCAAAATAATGACTTGTTACTTTTGTTATCATCCCCTCTAAATATCAGATTGATGTCAAATCACCCAAAACCTATATCCCCAACACCATCCCCCCATTCATTTTCATCATTCATTCATCATCCCTCCCTCACTCTGAGGTAGCCTCGATGAGAAATTAAAGAAAAGTTGACTTTAGTGCAACAACACTGATTTTATCCAACTTTACTTTAACATTCACAATTAAAGTCACAATTAAATATATTACATATATTACAATATATATTACGTGTCTAAATGCCTTTGGGCCTTAATGCATGGGTTTTTTTTGGAGCCCAACACTCCCAGACAGACAGTAAACCTTTCAAAGAGAAGATGGTGTTTGGCATAGGAAAACCCAGATGTGACAGGCTAATGGATGGACGGCTTCATTCTGGACGGTATCCAGAATGAAGCAAGCTCATTATTCCTCCCTCGTTTAGACGTGTTGATGAGGCCGTCAGCTGCGATGCCACCGGGTAGCTGACAACGTGTTGAGACTCAGGGTTGATTTGTTTTGTCTGTTTGTTTCTTTGCCTTTATTTAATGCCTCAGAGGATCCAAACAACCCTGGGCATGGAATCGTGTTACATTAACGAAGTGGTACATTAGGCAACTGGTGTGTCCTCTCTACGTTCCTGCAGCAAAGATGTTTGGGGGGCATTTTAGTAATGGTTCCATGTCTGTTTTTGTTTTGGTCCCGAATGAAAAATCCCTATAATATTCCTGTAATATTGCCTTAAGGACTTTAGAGTGTCTGTGGTACTCAATAGTGAGTTGATAGTGACCTTATGGTACTTCATGGGAGTTGTTTATCTCCTGTGGACCAATATATGATTTTATGTGGTACATTTTTGTGACCTATGGTAGCTGAATGATATTTTAAGGTTTTGCTGTTATATTTGTATGGCATTCTTCTAAAATGTGTCTTAGGATTACTATAGTTCTTTTTGGTAAAAGATTGTTCTGGTTACAGTATTAAAAAAAAGTTTTTTCTTTGGATACACATTAGGTCTAAACACTTCCTTTGTGTTTTAGAGGGAAATGCGGCAAATTTCATGTTATTTTAATGTTAATTTTCTCTGATAGTGCTGGTAGTGTTGTAGGATAAATGAATACAGGGTCAACAGTGGTCACAGCCATTTTCTAGTGAGACCGCCTCTTTAGAGTGCATGAGTCTCAACAGACATCTGGTCCCTTTATTCTGAGTACAAATATGACTGCAGAGTGCTTCCCTGTGGATCAGACTGGTATGGCAGTAACCACACTTCCTTTCAGAAATATCATAAAAAAGATAAATAAGATAATAAGTTCATAATAAGTTATTTTAAAAGCTTTAGATTTGAGGTAGCCTTGTTAGAGGTAGGTTACAGATGCAGGTTTGTGGCGAGAGGGTCACCAGTTTGAATCCCACACCAGCTGGAAAGATCTGGGCAGGGAAAGAGAGAGAGAATAAGCTATCCTCCCTTAACACCTACCCCAGATTAACACCTACACCACACAGATTCACACATTCACATTGGGAGGTTCCCAGTACGACCACATTCCTCTACTATTGGCCACTGGGAGCTTCCCAGGATGGCCAGTCTTCTAGTGTTAGCCACTGAGCAGGATTGTTTAAAGGCACTAATCGTTGAAGGAGTGGAGAGTGTTTCTCATTCATTTTCCCACCCAGATTTTCCCAGTTGGGATTTAGACCAACCCTCAGAAACTCACTTCTGTAACCATGTGGCTACTTTCTAAGATCTTCCTCTAGAATCCCACCTTAGGTTTTAGTGGCAGGGTGTAGATGGGCTCAGTGATTGGACAGTTCATCTCTCTGTCCAGACTGTGGTAGACATGGTCCTCCTTCCCCTCCTCCTCCTCCTCCTCTTCCTCCTTCTCTTCCTCTTCTTCTTTCTTCTCCTCCTCCTCCTCCTCCTCTTCTTCCTCCTCGTCTTCCAACTCCTCGTCAGAATGGTATGGGGAGGGCAAACGAGGCCGGCTAGCCAAATCCTCTGACCTGGGGAAGGTAAGCATGCAGTATCTCAGACAGTACAGGAGTTCAGATCTGAGACCAGCTGCCCTCCAAAGTCATGGTGAAGTTCATATTAACGAAAGACCTGACTACTGATGCTAGATCAGACCTCCTCTTCCTGGAAGCTTCAATAGAAATAACCAGCTGTAGGTCAGTGTTTGCTTTCAATCAATTCAGCATTGATTTATGAGTTGTTCTACTGAGTTATCTAGTTAGTCTAGATAAAACCTTGCGAGCAGAGAGACCAGATAAATGTAAGCTATTAAAATGGAAACTGGTCAGATTATGTCACCAAATAAGAAGATTATTTTCACTTGTTCTATGAAAAATTTGAATTTTAAGACTCAGATACCAGTGAGTACAGAACAAAAACAGGTCAGCTTTGTATTTGGAGTCATTTGATGTGATATTCTGACCAGAGCTGTTTGGCAGCGGTCGTTTACCGGGTGAAACGTGCTGTGCTGGTGTTTGGTTCAGATATGAAGGACTGCAACTGGTCGCTCTCAGAGAAAGACCTTGGCCGGGCAGAAGAGATGGCCCATGTCCTCCCCGTCAGCGAAGAAGACAATACGGCCGCAGCTAAGGCTGATCTGTAGGAGAGGACGATTGAAAGACGCAAGTCAAATGAGGAGAGACAGATACTGCTTATAACATAGATACAATAAATACATGCTATTTGTCACACAACTAGCATTGTTAGCAATGTTTTATTGTTCATAGCATTTGCAATTTGGTGCCTTGCTCTACATTTTACATTATATTTTTTACTTTTTAGGCATTTAGCTGGCATTCTTCTCCAGAGCATCTTACAGTGACTGAACTTCACAAGGAATGGAACCCCTAACCCTTTCAGTGTTAGTGCCTTGCTAACACTAAGGGGCACAACTAGCTGCCAGCCTCCAGCTACCCACACCCGTTGGTTTCAAAGTAGAGCAATAACAAAATTAAGAAGAACTTTTAAGGAAACAGAAATGAAAACTGCTAAAACACTTTCCCACTATGTGATTCTGAAGTGCCTGGTGAAGAAAAGTCAATGTATGATGAGGATTATTGATGGATAAAAGCGACAAACACAACAGTCAGCTACACTGCAGTGTCAATGTCAGCCAATACTTTTATAGTGGAGGCCAGAATTAAACTTTTCCATCACATTTCATTGATGATCTGCCATCTAAGGATGGTGAAAAAACAGACAATGGAAAAACACAGACACAAGGTGATACACAAGGCAATTTTTAGGCAATGTAGCTACATGCAACACTTTGAGCCATAGGGTCAACAATCTGTTCCAATCTTTCCTGACAACAAGTTGTTCCAGTGTGATTAAAGCAATAATGCTGAGGTAACTCATTGGACAATAATGATCATCAGTGTTGCCCAAAAAGTTGCCTTGGTATATCACTGCACTGTTTGAGAGAAGGAGGGAAAGAAGAACCTGTGTTTCTTCTACATTCATTCAGCCGTGGATAAACCCAAGCAAGAGGTTTTCCACTACTATTAGAGATGTGAAATTAACCAAACATGGTGATTCAGCTCAATTTCCATCAAAAATCACAAACAGGTATAGTTTGCTGTTTTATCATAATAAAGTACCCTACAGGGCCACAACAAAGACGGATGTGGAACCCAAACCTACAGTGGCTCCAACTACCACTGGTAGAAATGAGTTACAGAGGAAACACTGCTAAAGTAGTGGATGTAAGAGGTTATGTGATGGAGGAAAGTACCTGGGTCTCTCAGGTGAGGGGTTTGGGCTGCGGGGTGGAGGGGTACGAGGCACGGCGGGTTTGGGGGCAATGGAGGCAGCAGGGGTCAAACCATGAGCTATATGCCTCTACACGACACACACAGAGGAATGTTAGGGAGAAGGTTAGCCTCACAAAAACACTGAACACATTAAAACACACAAACAATGCTGACCCCAGGATGATGGGCGAGGAGGGGTTTAGTTAGCACATGACGTTACTGCGTAGTTGAAGATGAAATTAAGTTGTAAATTGGACCCAAACGGACTGTTTCGAGGAACAAACACAGCATGGAGCTAAGCAGCTAACATCGACTGAAAGAGAAAGATAGCTAGGATATGTCAAAATCACAGCACGACTCAATTTACAGCATTTAACGTTACAGGTCACAACTTACACTAACGTTAAGTAAAGTTAACACATAAACGATAACTATATCCCTAACAGTTAGCTACCTAACGTTAATTAACGTTACAAATGAGAAAGCATTAGTCAGTGGTTAAGAGGAACGGATTTATTCATATTACGTTATTTTTTAAAAAATACGTAAAACTTACAAACTCGTTGTCTTTCTTCCTCCTGAAGCTGAACGTGAACATTTCTGAAAATAAGTTTTTTTTCGGACTTCTTCAGTTGTCTGCCAGTTTAGGCTAACCAAGTTCGTTTACCAGGCTTTCTTTCAGTTAAAACGTTATCCCTTAAAAACACTTTTTTTCTATTTAAATGTCTTTATTCCCCAATGTTTTGAATTATCTTCTCTTTATAGCCCTAAAATAATATAAAAAACATGATATAATACAGTCATCAGGATGGCAGTTTGTAGACTCCTCGTATCTAGACGCTTCTCTACCAGGAGACACCTCGATACAAATGCAGCGCTGATTGGCTGAGAGTGAACAGGGTAGGCAATCAGAGCCTTGTTTAAATTCTCCTAGCAACGCCGTAAGTTTTGAATTTCCAGCGGTTCGGCCAACAGAGAGCGCTGTTGCTCCATCCACTGACAAACGTGATGTTTCGTCTCTTTTTTTTTTTTGGAATATTATGCTATAATATTATCTATCTAATATCAATATATCTGATATGCTATCATATATATTACAATCCATTTGTTCATGCCTCTCTTATCTGAAAGTGTAACAGGTTAATACGTGCCACGCTTTTCCCAGAATATGTTGTTGTGTAAATTTGGTAAAAGATTTTCATTACAATTTGTTCCAGTTACTATATATTATTTTAAATTTAGGGAGATGAGTTTCACACTGACACGCATGCACACATACACAAACCACTCTGACATCACTGCTGGCTGACAGAGCCCATTCTCTCTAGTCGTCCATCCAGACTAGTTTGCCCATAACACAGTCAGACATTCTGAACGCCTCCTCATACAGCAAATCAGAGTAGTCTGGAAATGTTTAAACACTGAGTGTATTGGGAAATGAGGGGCTGAATTCATTTCAGGTTATGTTAATTAAAAAGCTGCAAAACCTTTAGAAAACTGCAAATAAAACAAAATTGAGATGTGGAATAGAAATAAAAGAAAGGATGAAAATGTATTAAATATATTAGACAAGGATGTCATACAATTGATATTGCCTCCTCCCTCCTCCACTCCTCCACCTGCTAGACAAGAGACATCACAGAAGATTTTCTCAACACGGATCTCAAATTTCCACAAGGCTTACTGTGATGTAGTGTAATCCTACTGTACTATAATATATCATATTTAGTACATACAGCTCTGTAAAATATTAAGCGACCACTCCAAATTATCTGTTTCTCTGGTTTTATTATTTATAGGTATGTGTTTGAGTAAAATGAACATTTTTGTTTTGTTCTATAAACTACTGGCATGAGTTGTGCCTGTGTTGGAATTCAACAGACACTGGAATGGAATGGCTACCATACATGTAGAGATGCTGATTTAAGAAAAATTTGGAGTGGTCTGTTAATTTTTTCCAGAGCTGTATACTATAATATAACCAGTCTACATGTTTCAAAAGTACCTGATGATTAGTTGGTCTTTTACATTTAGCATTTAGCTATGCTCTTATCCACAGTGACGATGACAGGGTTCCCAATTCTGGAATATCATGGAATTTCAAGGGGCTTTGTCCAAACAGGGAAAGTCTGGGTATTTGATCAATTATCTGAGGAAGTCAGGGAATATCAGGAAATTTTACAAATTGGTCACATTACAGGAATATACCTCATATTCCTTTACACATTCATTAAATGCAAGCCCGCATGTAGTGGAAACCAGACTGCTCACTTCTTTGCAACTTATTATACATTAACAAACCAGGAATAAATGACATTTCTTGGGTCATGGAAGTGACCGACTCAGTTGGCAATGAAAAAGTCATGGAATGTTATATCAGTGCCGTAGTGGGAAAACTGCAATATAGTAGAAGAAATCGACAATAGAATAAGATTTCATTTTGTGATCACCGAAAATGACAATGAAGAGGAAGTGTATTCAGTAGATTCTGTTGTTTATATTGCACAGCCGATACCTGGCACACCTACTGCTTGTCTATCATATTAGCCACGGTCTGCTTTGTTTTTGCAAGTGATAAAGGAGAAGAAAGGCCTGATGGGTGCATTTGAGTCACGTGACCTTTCTCTTCAGGTTCCAACATGGTGGATTAGGACATCATGTGTGCTCAGACCAAACTCAGACCTTTGAAAAACACACCAGATTGTTGACTTGGTTTGTGTTGGCTCGTCTGTGGTCAAACTTCATTCCAGTCATTCCCAATCTGTTTGATGCCAAGTCCGGAAAACAACCAGATTCCATTACAGTACACTATGATATTTACAGTAGAGTTCAACAGATACAGGTTTTTGAAGGTCAATATGGATACAGATATTCTCAGATGGAAGCTGGCGATAGCTTATATGTTGTGCTAAGATACAGTATCTTTAAATTTGACCATTTTCATGCCAGAAAGAAAGTTTCTCACAGAATTGTATTCTTGTAAGGATTGAAAAGCATCTGAAACACCAGTAAGACTCTCCATTGAAACATAGGATACAACAACAACAACAGCAACAATAATAATAATAATAATAATAATAATAATAATAATAATAAATACAAATATTAATGTATAATTATGTGGAGTCTGATCAGAATGTCTCATTAGAATCAATTCAGGTTAAGGGCAATATTGATCAATTATATAAAAAATGTGTAATCAATCAAAACTGCAGCATCCATCATATCATAGGTAGACGACATTGACTGGACATCTGGTTTTTAATGAAAGGCCAATATCGGCAACATAAATCAGTCTAGCTCCAAATGACAATTATAAAATAATACTAAAAGCCAGACACAGACCTCTGGTCAGACACAGAGGAGTTGGTTTGCTTTGCTCAAGGACCATTTTCATGTAAACAAAGGTCCGTTTTGTTACTCTCTAACTCAAATTGATATAACACGATAGAGATTCAACCTATATCCAGTTCAAGCGTTTACATTTGCTCTCATTTATTCTAAACACCCGGTGTCTAGTAAGAAAAGCTACAGTCCATCCCCTGGACTGCACAGAAAGCGATGCATTTTAGGTATGAGCAGCAATAGCCACCATGGCTGAACAGACAAAGAAAAGAGCGCCACCTACAGAAACTCAAACTCCATCAAAAGAAAATCCAAGGAGAAAGAGGTCACAGTACCAGGCACACTGTTTGATTGACAGCTGATATCTGGGAAGTGCAGTGAACGAAACACCACAGCAATGAGGCTGAGCACCAAAGATGGAGACTAAATAAAGGAAAAACACATTATATCATAGATTACCACTTTAAGTGAGTAAATAAAATTAGTTTTCTGTAACAGTTGTGCAAAATCCCCAGTTAGTGCCTTTATCTGCCCATTAAGCTAAACAACACCACAACTATGAAAGAACTCTAATCGGTTGTATCCCGAATTTTATTTATATTTTAGTTTATACATGTGACACAGAACACAATGAAACAATTATCATCATCAAATCATTGACACCACAGTTATTGTGCAGCAGGAAATAGAGAGAAAGAAGCAAAGGCCACTAGAAACCATTAGCCGTATAACAGGGGCCTGAACCATCTGTACATAGGCTGAGGACTGTAGGATCAACATGTGCTGAGAAATGCATGTAGCAGTCTGTTAAGACAACAACAGTGCCTGTGTGGGTATATATGTGTGTGGAAAAAGATAATAGTTCACACCTAACGCAATGAATCAATTAGAGCATTTTTGTTATACCCTTTATTTTATTTTGACCTTCAATTCATGTTTCCTTCATGATAAAGCATAATTGGCATTTAATACACCATATTAAGTAAACAAGACATTGTCAGCATTGGACACTGTACAGAAAAGGCAAAGAGTGTTAAATCGTCTCAATGTTACTATTTTTTTTTTAGGAGATATTAGAAGGTTTTAGGTTTTAGAATTTCCCAAAGCCAGAGGAAGTATTCTTCCATCTTTATTCAAGAATCCATTAATGTACCTAAAAACTGACATGTACATTTTAAAACAGACAAAATTTACCAGCATATTGGTTCACCAAAGGATTAAACAAGCCTAGCGAAAGGCATTCTTACAACCAACCACAAAATCCAACATACAAAAAAATTCACAATTTCACTATTCACAAACTAGTTCTGAGGCCTACAACTTATATATATTTTTTTAATTTCTTTTTGGGGTTTTTTATCACATAAATAATTTGATTATCAAATGTGTATAAGAATCTACTTTGTAGATAAAGAGATAGACCAACACTGCAAAGTGTCAGCAAAATGTAGCCTGTAACGTTCGACACAGGTAGAGACAAATAAAAAGTGACTGTGGGCTTTGATCTAACTCACTGTTAGGGAATGACATCAGTCTAGCCACAGTGTTCCCTTCTGGAGACAAGAGATCCTTCATCAACAGCAAGATTCACATTAACAGAGACACACAGTCAGCGCTCTCAGTGAAAGTGGACACACTGCTGGGCAGCAGCAGCATTGATAAAGGAGGGTTGGAAGTGGGTGAGATACTGAGACGAGTCAGTAAGGTAATGGTGAATAGTCGATCCTGGGATGTCAGAGACACAGAGGCATTTTGGGTTGCCACCAACCAAACCTAAAATACCAATATTTTCATTTACACTGTGTCCCAAGCATGGCACTCCCCCTAAATAACATTCTTCAAAGGCTGTCTCACAAATACATAAATCACAATAATACAAAATAAAGTTATATACGATTTTTTTTAGCAGCTTACAGCGCATTGCATTCATCCCTACACAAATATCAACTCCACAGTAGAAGCATGTTTTCCCTCACCTGCCTGACAACATGGTTCAATACATGTACATATAGGTATCTACTTGTAAAATATGTGTATTCCAAGGCCTAAAACTGATTGATAGCCACTATTTGCAACAATTATGGTGGCAATGAACAAAATCCTTCACATATACAGTATGAAGCATGCATACTGTGAGAATACATTGGGAATGTGAGTATAATTGCACTGTAGCCAAGGCAGTTAGTGCTGCTGTGCAGTGTGTAGCTGCATCTCTACCGAGGGGACGCTTACACAACGAGAGAATCGACCTCTTGCAGTCAAGCAGAAACCCAACACTGGGTCTTTTGTTACAAGTGTGTTTTCTTTCACCAATTCATCTGGAGCTTTCCCTCTCAAGACGACGTACTGCAATGATGGAGTTTGTCTATGCTCTGTGTGTATATAGACTGGAATGATAGCTGTTTTTTTCCACTGTACAAGTGTACCATGCTGTACTCATACTGGCAGGGTACAGAATGGATGTTTTGTGTACAGTCCAGTCCAGTTCAGGTGCTGAACTGTGCTGGTAAGGTGCCCATGTACCAACATAGACACCCATTTATTTGGCACAGCCACTTTCCAGGTGTCAGGTGTGACACACTTTGTGACACACAAGCTACGTACACTACTGCTGTCCTGATACTGTACCATAGCCAGTGTAGGCTCAGTATGGGTACAACATGGCACTTGGACAAAGGAAAAAAACTCCTAGCTAGCTCAGTAGAGGCCACTGTCATTGTTGTAGGAGCTGGAGCTGGGAAAGGTGGGGCAGGGCTTGTTCCAGGGCAGCGTGCCCGATTGGTCGGAGGTGGGAAGGCTGAGGGTGCTGGCGCTCTTCAGCTTGTTCTTCAGACCCCAGCTGAGGAAGGACGACTTCTTGATAACTTTGCGTGATTTGGGGTTCTTGTCATCATCGTCAAAGGCCAGGCAGATCATGGAGTATGTCTTGGGCAGGTTCCCACAGAAGGTGGCACTCTTAGTAGGCTAGAGGGAGAGAGGGTGAAGGTGACACTTAATGGAAAGAGGCAGATACATTTGTTTGGTCAAAGTGTCACTTTCTGCTCAGCCTCTGGGACAATATATATAGTCTAGTTAAAGTTACAATCTTTGTTATTGATACAGTCAGAGAAACCAGACAGATGACTTTCCTCTGAGCTAATAGGAGAGGAAGGGGGCAGGGCTTACCATGGATGGGTTGCTGTCCATCATGCTGACCACCTGGATGTTAATCCCCTCCTCGTCCACGTCCTTCAGCAGCCGCATTACGTCGCTCACGCCCATCCATTTACAGTCTGTGTCACCCACAGCAACGATGTAGTCACCCTCTTTCAGCCCGTCGGCCTGGCAACGAGGCATAAGGAGGAAGAGGAAGAGGAAGGGTTACCCAGGAGGGTCCTGATACTGCAGCAGGCAGAGTACTTAATTACATCTCGGTGTCTATCTGAAGGGCCACAAACACTCTGGAGGCAGCTTGGTTCATCACAGTGAAGATACTCTCCAAAGTACTCCAAACTGCACCAGCCCACATCATTCCTGAGGCATGGTGAAACTTGACTTATCTAAACAAGCTCAGCTATTTCTGTCTGATAACATGATCCACTTTAGCCAGAGGCATGCCCACACAACTCAAAGGATCATAAAAAAAGAAAATTAAAAAATCCTGTTGAACACAGTATTCAAGTCATGCAAGAGTTTGGCCTTGCTGGCTTTATGTAATTCTACTAATCTGTTTCTCTGTGCAGCCTGCTAGGCCTAATAAAAGCCTGCTCTTTGTTAGCACCTCTTAATGAGCTGTCAGGCTGAAAGGGTTGCAGAGGGGAAATCTCTCTGATGCTTAATTAAATTAGTAGCCAGGGTGGCCGAGGAGGGGGAGGGGAGCAACTCTCAGGTTTCTTTGAGGCTAAATCCTGTTGCGCTTTCCAAGAATGATTTTACTTAATCACAAGGTTCTGCACTGCTAGTGAAACGCCTATGCAGCATGAAGGAAATCTGTGACCAACTTGCACCACAGCAATGGCAGCCATCAATCAAGTTTGACTAATGGAGTAGATGGGACTGTGCCATTTGAGCATATTTGTGATGTAGAAGTATATCAGAAACTTCACAATGTCGGTTCCCCCACTGTAAACAAAGTTCCACCCTGTTGGATAATCCTGCTGCAGGTCCAGCGACTGTCCTTTTCACTTGCAGAGCTAACATTAAGTTAACCTTAAATAAGATGTGCATCTGGTTCGTTAATGTATGACAGAAAAAGTACTGAGCATGGCGATAGCGGCCCCATAGTTTACCTCCAATATTAACTTGGTATGTTAGTCATTTACAACAACTGGCAGTGTCTCTGTGTATATACGCTGAAAACCCTTCCCCCTGTCCTAGATGGAGGGTAAACTACCAGTTCCAGTCAGTGATTATCATCAGCAAAAAACACAACAACAAAAAAATAATGAATTAATATGCTTTTTCCCTTGAAAGACCCCTATCTTCATTAGTTATAACAGATTGCTACTACTTACTATGATGTATACAATGAATTTATTATAAAAAATGTGTCATTTAAATATGTCATTTAAAAAAAGATAAACTATTCTGAAAACGAAAAGGTGGGTACGCTAAGTTTAGGAGAGTTTAACCCCCCACTACATGCCTTGGTGCTCCACCATAGCTCGTCCCCTGTCCTGGGGGTGAATATTTTCCCCTGGCCAGTTACTGGTAAAGTATGAGGGCTAACTTACAGCGGCTGGGCAAAGGGGGTCCAAGGACACCACCTGGACCGGCGGCTCTCCTTTCAAGGTGAAGCCCAGGTCTCGGTCCTCCGGGCGAAGTCGGACAGTCCGTGGGGCCGTCCACCGCTGCTTGGCTGAGAAGACTGACAGGGGACCCTGGATGGACAGGGTGGGGTGTTAATGTGACTGCTTACCGTGAAGTAGGGTTTTTTTTAAGACTCTATTATATGAATCCAGGTTTTTAAGTACAAAGAGCTTAGTGAACGCCTGGGGGAGAGCTTGTTAAAATCCAACGTGCTAATCCTTCTCCTACAGTACTATGATCAAATTCATCACAGTAAAAATAAGTCCTTCTTTTCCATTAAGGCTGTTGAATCTTATCAGTAGAAGACACGGTTACACTGGTATTGATTGTCGGCAACTTTTATCTCCCATTAATTAATACACTTCCTATCTGATTGGACAATCTCTCAGCTGGCTTCTGCTGAAGGCTGAAACCTTTCACCCCTACGCCTTTAATCATCCCCACAGTGGTTGTACGTAGAGATGCTGCTGGATTTGGCTTTTCATCCTCTCTCATCTCTCCTCGCGTCTTGAGGGACATGAGCCGCATTGCAGAGATTGTGAATAAACTACTAAATCATAGAGATACTTTAAATCTGTTGAACTACAGCTCTGACCTTTGACCTCCTTACTGATTGCTTGTAAGGTTGTGGATCTGGGAATTTCAGCTGTTCTATTCTTGGACAATAGATTGCCATTTGAAGAGTTTGGTGTCAAACTGATCTCCACCATGTGATAAAAACTGACACCTACCCTGATGAAATGACTGACAACAGAAATTATGGTATTTCTAAAGGATAGTAGGTAACTTGGGTCCTTTGTTGAATAAACTTCAGGTGACTTCAGGTGGGGCTTTGTGGATATATAGTATTTTAGAAATGAACGTAGCATTTGTGTCTTTTCTTTCAGAAGTGAAACATAAATGTCACATTCATACATATAGTAACAGGCCTACATTTGTTTTTTCTGTCTCACCATTTTAAATGTGCAACTAATTCCTCCCTATAACCTGAACTCTTTGGCCTTTACTGACAGTCCTTCAACCGGCTCTTTACCATGTAGTCAAGGGTAACAGGTTGTAGTGGTGTGTTAGTGGAGCCGATAGTGACTCTGAACCCTGTACCAGGTCTTATAGAGTAACACAGACTGAAAACACAACAGATATTAGAGGGTGTCACCCACCACCTCCCCCCAACCTCCCCCATTTAGTGAAGGCCTTTATCCAAAGCACCTTACAGTACCATGAATGCATCCATTTTTAGCATGAGTGGTCCCAGTGGGAATCAAACCCCAAACCCTGGCTCTACCCATTGAGCTAGAAAGGACCATGTATGAGGAGTGCAACTTTGCTGTCTGGGTAAAACTTTGACTGCAATGCATTTCTGAAATGTTTTCCCGGGTGCTGACCAGGTTTCATGGGGTCAACCATAAAAGGACCATGGAAACCTTCAGTTCAAGTAAAATCACCATTAAAGGTCTGAGGTTTTTTCCCCCCACAACATCAGTGCTAATTTATAATAGCAACGTTCAACTCCATAATTCTGGCTGATGTTTCTGAGTGAATACCAGAATAACCCAAGCAGAGCTCAAGGCAGGATCAGAGCACCTCTATCCATGGTTAGTGTTAGTGCTGCCTTTATTGCTCTGGGTGAGTGTCCAAGAGGCTTTGGAAAACAGGGAACCAACACTGATGCAGTGTTGGTCTCACAGGTCCAAAGACTCCAGGAGACTCACCCTTTATGCTGATTGTATTCAGGAATAACAAAAAAAGCTCTGGGTGTTCAATATGAGTACAGTTTAAAAGT
Source organism: Gephyroberyx darwinii (assembly GCA_900660455.1). NCBI lineage: Eukaryota > Metazoa > Chordata > Actinopteri > Trachichthyiformes > Trachichthyidae > Gephyroberyx > Gephyroberyx darwinii. Next base: position 16,728 of record CABFOQ010024341.1, read on the forward strand.
GCATAGCGACTTCTAAAACACAAATCCAAAGCCATTTCATGTCACTTCCTGAATAAACCAATGATGTGAAAACCAGCGATGTGAGTGGAAGAGTATTAGTAGCCCACATACCAGCCTCTGGAAAAAGTCGGTGACTTTCACCTTTGTGGATACAGGAACTTCCAGTTCTGCTTTATGCTCTGTTTTAGCTATGGAGAGAAGGGAAAAACAAAGCCGGTCATCCTGTGTTTATGGTCACAACCACATTTTAAATGTCCTCAATAGAGAGGAGTTATCAGTGTCAACATTACATCATCGTGCACCTGAAAATAAGTCTGACTTATCTCATTTGATTACAGGATGTGGAGGCGTGGTTGGCAACACAAGGGCCTTTTAGAAACAGTTGCCCGAGAGGCACGGCTCATAAAACAACAGACAGCACATCGCTGCTGCTTGGCACGAGCGTCATCTGTGAAGTGTTTGTTGTGGTGTTGCTGGAGTGACTGGACTGAGTTTCTATGTGAACCACAGGATGAATAGCCGTCACCTCAGTGACAATTAATGGAGACTACAACAAACTTTACAATTGTTCTATTCAATACTAACCTATGGTGTACTATTGTATTCTGTGCTATTCTATTGTATTTAATCCTGTGCCACTCTCTGATGCCTGCTGATATTCTAGCATGTCCTATTCTATATCGTCCAAGGGTGGAAGTAACAGATTACAATTACTCTTGTTATAGTAATTAAGCAGCTTTCTTGTGTACTTGTACTTTTTAAAATATTTTTTCAAGTTAGTCAATTTTGCCTTTCCGTAAATATGTTTTAAATGGACTACTGTATTTCACTATATTTTAAATTGTATTGATTAGAGTACAAATTTTGTAGGTTCTACATAAGCACTGCATCAGAAACTGGCCAATCGTAATCAGGTTGAATGAATCATGCTGACTTTGTTAATGCACTTTATTACTTAACATTACTTTACTTGACATTTTTTTTATTAAAAGAACCTAGAATCTATCATCATGTTGTTTTGTAAAAAAAAGTAACTTTCATTGAGTACATTTGAAATTAACTATTTTTATATTCTTTTAAAGGGGTACTAAGTAATCTATGACTTTTATCGACCTAAAAAAGTCACGTTTTCACAACAGAGAGGAGTAAGCTAGCTAATTAGAGTAGAGGTCCAGCAGAAACGTCTAGTGAAGAAGTAATATATCACCATGAAAAATACTGGCCAAGTAATCACTGAATCATTGGTATTGATTTAAAAACCTATCAACCCCCTGCAGATAAATGATGGTCATTTTGGGGCAGAAAAAAATGTTACTTACATACTTATGGCACCTTTAGGTAGATGTTTACATGAGTAATTTTACTTCTACATGAGTAACATTTCAGCAAATTAACAGTACTTCAGTACTGGTTTTTTGTTTTTAAGATTATTTTTTGGCATTTTTGCCTTTATTTAACAGTACACAGTGGAGAAAGAGAGGAAAGATTGGGAGTGAGAGAGGGGGAGGACATGCAACAGAGGTCCTAGGCCATGTTGCAACCTAAGATGCTGTGAGTACACCTTAGCCAACTGAGCCACCGGGACTCCCAATACGGTCCAGGCTGTAAACTGTCAGTAAATAGGCATCTTCCTACTCACAGATGATGTCCGGTGCCTCCATGTAGTCGGTGAACTCGTCCTCGTTGTCATAGTTGGTGAACTTGTTGAGCGAGCGCTGGTGGCTGGCCTGCAGAATCTCCTCCAGAACATGCAGCTTCCTCAGGTGGTGACACATACCATAGATCCTCAGCGCCTCCTCATGCCCCAGGACGGCCCGACGAAGATGAGCTTTACCTGGGGAGAGGGAGGAGAGGTCAGCATATGGAGGAGAAGGAGAAGAGGATGGGTAAAGCAGAAGAAGAGGGGATGGAGGAGACAAAGAAGAGAGGAGAAGAGAGGAGAGGAGAGAAAATGAAAAGGGAGAAGATCAGAGAGGAAGAGTCAAAGTAGATAAAGAGGGAAGGTCAGTTCAATAGAGCCCAGATTGTGGGAGCCATAGACAGCTATTAAATTAAAGATTAACATCAGAACCACAGGACTACCAGATTCAACTGTGTTCTGCTGCGTTCTACTGCCTTCTGCAGCGGTGAACCCGTACGGTTGGCCTTACCGATGCGTCTGCGTTCAGTTCTCTTCTTCAGGATGTCCAGAGGAGAACGTCCCTCTGGAAGGCGATCGTAGACCTGAGACAAGGTCTTCTCCTGTTGGTCCTCATCATCACTGGGACTCACTGGACACACAGAGGACAGGATGACTGAATTACCTATTCTTTTGTAATCTTCAAATAAAGTGACAGTCTCTTCCCACCATGGTTGGGGTCAACCCGATCCAAAATGATAACCAAAACTGCAATTTAAGTCATAATGACAAAGGCTTAGGCAATATTAAGAAATTAATGAGAACTGTTTTCAAATGAAGTGAAGGTGGCAGGTGTTGGGAGACTGTGTACAGCTAAAAATCACCGTGCAGTGGATGAATACCTAGTTGCTTACCAGAAATAGTTCCAAAAATAAACCTGGCTACATCAGCTATATTGAGTCATTTTTTCAATTTTATGCATTTGATGCATCAATCTACAGGCCATATTATAAAAACTTTTTATTACTAAAATGTCAGTGTTATTATGCTAGTCGCCTGCAATCAGTCAACACAGTGTATGCTAAAGTGCTCAAGTGTTACGATTTACAATGATTTTGGTGTCTCTTTTCTCATCAGTTAACAGGGAAGTTGACCGATAGGACAATCTCCCAAAAACATGATGTGTTCCTTTAAACTGTCTCCTCTCCTTCATCTCCACCCCTCTCTCTACTTCGTGACTGAATGTAACTCAATAAGGGATCAGAGCTTTCTGCTGGATCCAGCTGACCAGTCTGCTTCATGGAGACAGTATTCAGTGTGTATTGAACTACTCTGTTTACTACAGCGGTCTTCGTTCTGTCTAGTTTCTGGGCTGAATTCTCTCTCTATAGTCCTGTGGTTAATTACTCCATTCTCCTCATTCACACAAGAATCTGTTAATGAGCTGCCAAGCTCAAAGTGGCTTCGCTCCGTCGCC
>CABFOQ010024342.1:8238-21841 GCA_900660455.1 Gephyroberyx darwinii
TTAAAAACTCATCAGTGTATCCACAAGGGTTAGACTTTCGGTGAGTGTTGGAGGATATTCCATACCAAATTTAGAAGGAAAACACGGTCCGACAGATCGAGTTCTGTTCATGACGCCTGCAAAAGCAATGTAAGTGATACCAACTGTTACCTTAACCTTATTGAGAATAAAAAAACAAACACAAACAAGTAATGTTTCATTTTTTCACTCCGTTCACAGACTTTACAGTTGCTAAAACATTATTTTCAGTTATTACAGAAACTCTTGAGGGGATGAAACAAGACTTTTATACACAAATTATACAGGTACTATTGAGAGAACGCACATTATATAGGAAGCCATTTGGTCGGGGTGCTATAGTGCATTTACAGATCAGCAATGGGCTTGTATGGCCAGTATGGGTGTTTCTCCTTGTCCAACTTCGTCTCTGGGAATGTTTCATTTAGGTCTTCGATGGTCATCTGGTTGAAGGGAATCATGTTCCTCAATTTGTCCAGCTGGGGATGGAAGAACAGTGGATCAGGACAAAAGACGGTAGGAGGTATCTGATGCAGTGTTTCCAGTAGAAGCTAGAAGTTTATCTGTCGTTTCTGTTGTGTGTATTAAAGATACATAATGGGAAAGGAATGGTAATTTTCTCAACAGGCTATGAGCCCAATAAGTTATGTGTGAAATTGGGCTATGTATGTTATGTATGAAACAATTCCCACCTCTTTTTCATACTGGGCAATATGACCTTTGGGTGCCTCAATGTAGTCAGCTGCTGTTTTATTCTGGAAAACAAAAAACAGGCAACATTTATACATTAAAAACAAATGTACAATGTAGGATTTTGAATACTGCATTGTAATATGTGTACACTACAAAAACTTGCAACCATTGCCAGTACAGTAGTGCCATATTAACTTGCCTTCCACTGCGTGGAGTGCATTTCTCTTCTAGCTTGACATCAACCAAAAATTAAGAGACCTAGCAGTCAAACGTGATTTCCAGCCCACTGGAAAGAAATTTAAAGATTGGACAGAAAAACGGACCCAAAACCTCCAAAATGAAAGCACTAAGCAACTCATGAAACTTAATGTTTCAAAAGGCAATGGTCATGTTTTATTATTATTGCAAGTCTATGCAACTTTACATCTATGAGCTTTGTATCTTAATCAAAAGCATTCGTATTAATCCCCTTGGTTCATTCTGTGTGATTGGTAGTAAGTGTACAGCCTTGAGGCTTTTTATTAATAGTAAACAGGGATATTATTAGTTGCTCAGGAGAACCTCTACAAGAGCCGGGCCGAGCTTTTTGCAATACACACTACTTAGGGGAATTATGGCATGCACTCTTTAGAGCCCTGCATAAGGGAAGTACAGTGTGCGCTCGTCACACAAGCATGAGCAGCTCTAGGTTGGTGCACGGTACGGTGATGTTCTAACTGTAGTAGTTAAGTCAACACATGTATTAAACATTTTGTTTAGGGATTTTCTTAGTTACAACAACACTGTGCTACCAGAGCATGATGGGAAGCAGAATGAGCTGCTGTTTAGATAAACTGCCACTGCTAAGAAATAACTCCTACATTATTTGACAACTATCAATGCTGAGTCTTGCTTGTAAGGGTATATCATCCATATCAGCATTTTTTATTTGATATTTTTCATGAGTGGGCTAGTGTTTTGCCCATACTAAATCAATCAAAGTATGGGACTTAGAAAATGGTCAAGTGTCGCTTTGAATCTTCTGCAACCTGCCTTCTAATGGCACATGCTTGTGTATTATGGTTTGTGATGGGAGCTATAGAAGGGCCTATGAGTACAGTTACAATACAGTGTAGCCGTCTGAGAGTCTACAGGCTCGGGAATCTTCAGGGCGTTGAACTGAGGGGAAATGTTTAAAGAGTAAGTGTGAAAAAATATTACAATGTTCAATATGATGGGGACTCTCAGGAATTATTTAATAGTTATCAGACAACAAGTCTTCTTCATACATCAATTAAGTGAACTAAATCATTAGCAGAATTTCTTCAAACACCTCTAGTTCCAAAATAATGTATAAAGCCTGGGTGTGATTGGCATGATTTATATTTGTTCAGTGGATGCATGAAAGAGCGTCTGCCATCCATACAAAGTTCCACATCACAGTAATGCTCACAAATATATTACCCAATGCAAGGGGAACAATGTACATTACCGATGGGAGTGTTTTGTTTTAAAAGCCAAAGTAATCAATGTCTTCCATGAACAATGTGCTGCTATCACTGTGGTGGTACATGCACGTTGGGATTGGCTATGTTTTGGATTCATTAATAGTTATTTGGGTCACTTTGCGTACAGATACAATCATGCCAGGAATCAGTGAGTAGGTGTAAAGCTGTTTCAATAAGAAAAGCAGAGGATTCACAGTATCACATCGATTTTTCCATGGTTAAGCTTCTGTCCGAAGATTCAAATCAATTTTCAATATCACAGAAGAGCCAGCCTTATGACAATGTACTGTATGATCTTACCTTCTTTTCAAACTCATCCACCATGCCTGCTTTAGCCACAGCAGACCAGTAGCAGTTCCAGTCAATAGCGACAGGTTTCTCTGGCAAAGCGGCTAGCCTGTAAACACCGATTCAGCTGATTACAAATAGCCTAACTAACTACTGTGGTCTGTAATACAAGTAATTCCATGTCCATGATGAAAATGTAGCTGATGTGTAAGCATAACTACTAACTTGGCAGAGATTGTGTCACTGCGTGTCTTGACTTGAACATGGTCCTCTGATTGGGTGACACCCTCTCTGCAAAGGCCACCCAGTCAACGGCCTTCAATGCAGCACGTCGCCCAGCCATTTTTTCACTTGGTGTTTACTAAAAGGTGAAAGAAATACTAAAGATTTACATTTGAATGATTCAGTGATGGTATTTGCTATTTCTAAAAGCTTTGCTGGTGCATATACCCTCTCATCTACCCACAAAAACCTTCTATCTGCTGCCTTTGGTTACATTATGATTCTCGGGTAACAGAAATATTTATCAGGGCGCTGTGGCTCTGACCCTTGCACTCATAAGTGTAGATTGGGAAGGGGGGCAGGTTAATTTCTACATGCTCCCCCTTGGCCAGAACATCCATCGGCACGTCCTGGACTTCCACTGCTACGCCGACAACACCCAGCTCTACCTCAGCACCAAACGTCCACCCAGCTCCCTCCCCAGTCCCTTGTCACCTGCCTGCATGATTTAAAAGTCTGGATGTCATCCAACCTTCTGAAACTCAACGCTAATACAACTGAGCTCATGGTTGTGGCCTCCAAGGCACTGCTCCGGAAGGTTGGGGATCTTGTCCTGACCATTGACGGCTGCTCCATCTGGCCCTCCTCAGAGGTGTTATTTTGGATTCCACTGTGTCATTTGAGGCACACATCAAATCTGTCACCAAATCTGCCTTCTACCACCTCAAAAACATCTCCACACTCTGACCTTCACTCACCGACTCCGTAGCAGAGACCCTCATTCATGCTTTCGTCACCCGTCTGGACTATTGTAATGGAGTCCTATCCAGGGTAAGCAAATCCCTGGATAGGCTCCAGTGAGTTTAGAACTCTGCTGCCAGGGTTCTCACCCACACCAAAGCCTGGCAGCTCATCACCCCCACCCTCATCCACCTCCACTAGCTCCCAGTCAAGTACCGTATCACCTTTAAAATCCTTTACTTATTGTCTTACTGTATTTTAAAAAAATTTTTTTTACTTATTTGACTTTTTTACTACTGTGTTAAGTTGAGTTGACCCGGAGGACAAGAATTTCAGTACTGGTAATGATGTTTGCATTGTTATCTAGTATGTGACAATAAACTTGAAACTTGAACTTGCTCCTCACCTACAAGTCCCTTCACGCCCATGCTCCCCAGTACCTATCGGATCTCCTCCATACCTACACCCCTTCCCAAAATCGCCATTCCTCTGACACGGGACTGCTCACCACCCCCCACACCAGGTTGCGGACTCTCAGGGACAGAGCCTTCAGTGTGACTGCACACACCCTCTGGAACTCACTTCCTGTGGAGATCTGCAATGTTGGGTCCACTGAAGTATTTAAACCGTTCAAGACCTTCAATTCCAGCCAGGCCTTTGGACGCAGCTGGTGAATTGTGGCCCTGTCCTTTTTCACCCTTTTGTCATTTGTTTGTCTTATTGTCTGCCTATCTTTTAGACTAGTTGTTCTTCTCTTTTCTATTGTTGGGTGTCTTGGGTACCATGAAAGGTCACTCTTAAATTAAAGTTATTATCATTATTATTACAAATATTTTTATTATTATTATTATTATTATTATTAATAATGTCCCTCTCAATCCCCAATAGCAGTATAATATACTAGTATATAATGGTATAATGTAATATACTGTATTTTTTACTTGCTCTACATTTTTAGAAGAACAATTGAGTTTTATTGAAGCACATGTTGTGAATGGCTTTGGTTACAAGCAAACAGACCTTCCCTTTAAAAAATGGAGCCCTTCCAGTTGTTTGTGACGCTTTTAAATGCATTAATTTAAGACATTTCGATAACAAATTAGCCTGCTATGATTGATATGTTGATGTTTTGTCCTTCAGATCAGCAGTTCAGTTAAGCAATGCTGTATTTCACAGACCACTAACTGACCACTCCACTGCCCATACCAAGATACTTTTCTCATGTAAAGGCACGCGTACCCACGACTACAAACTCGTCTAACGTCGATTTTTTTCTGCATAGTTAACTAAAATAGACAGCTAGCTAACACTAGAAACCTCACACCCTTGGACCATATAGCTAAGTGCTACTACAGCTGGCTAAAGCCAGTTAACATAGCAACCACAGCTAGCAAGGTCAGCACAGGAATACTGAAAGGCGGGAATATAAAACAGCACTTAGATTTTAGTGTAATTTGTAAACATTAATAGGCTATACTTGTGCATAACAATATCACAACGAGTCACAGAAAGTAGCTAGTTTTCGCGAACATTTGAGCAACATGTCATACCGTGCAACTGCCGCAAGCTCCCTTGATGTGTTGTTGACGTCTGACCGGAAACGGAAATGATCAACATTAGTCGTGTGTGCGTGTGTTTAAGACAATGCTACCTCCTGCTGGTAATTTTGTGGAGGAGACTGTAGCAGTGAAGTACAGTCTCAGACATGTAAACCAAAACTATGTTAAACGAATGACACATGAAAGACCTAGACCAAGAAAGACCAGAGGGCAAGGCTTTTGCCCAAAGATTTTTGAAAATATAAAACAGGAAATACTTACTGGTAGAGTCCTCAAAGATTCCCTTTGGAACCCTTTTGTGTATTAGCGGTGGTTGCTAAATAGAGTGTATCTATAGATTGAGACTCAATCTGTTTGATTACAGTTTGAGAAAAACAAACCATAGCGAAATGAGAAAAAGCGGTTAGTCGATGACTTACATCTTAGTAAACATCTTATTTGTCAATTTATGGATAATTGACCCTAGTTAGGGATGTAACAACCGTCCAAGCTTGTTTGTGATAAAGGGCTATATAAATAAACTTGACTTATATATTAATCCTTTTATACTTCTTTTTCAACAACTGATTATTTACGTGTCGTCATTACGCCGTCTTTACGCCGAAATTTTGGAAATCATGAGACGGCAATTTATCAGTTATCCCAGCCACACTGTCAGTAGTTGTTTGCAAGGTATTGTGCCAGCATTGGAATCAGTGCATTCAGACTTAAATCCCATTTGAATCTGTTTATTTGCATTTTTTTTTTTTTACCAGTTATTTGTTGTCGTTTTTTTCTTTGGCACTTATTAGTCTATTTATGAACTCGAACTTGAATTGAACTGAATTACCACGACCCCCTTTTGGTCACGAGTTCTCGCCAAACCCCATCAACACTGAGCTGCAACCCGATAACGCTGACTGCATAACCAACACCAGTTGTTAGTAAGAGTAAAGAAAAGAAAGAACACAACTTCTGATAAATACTTTCAAAATAAAACCCTGGTTCACTTGTTGCAACCGGTTGTAATTTATTTTCAGTAAAGGTGGTGATTGTAAAATCGTGTGACATCCGGTATCGCCTTTTGTATTTTATAGCTAGCTTGACGCTCCTTTAGTGCTCAAGCCGGGAGTGATCGGGTCAACACCGTGGCGAGAGGACAGACCACAAGCTACAGCTTGTCAAGGAAAGCTGTTTACCCCGCAGAGATGTGTCAAAACACGAAGATTAAAAGAAAAGGATGAGACAAGGAGAGCCAAAAGGTAAAACCTACCGAAATAGGTTTCATACATTCGTATATACTTAATGTTTATTTATTAGAGGTATGTTTCAAACTATACAACATTTCCCCCACATGTATTTGTGCATGTAGATTATTTTTCATTTGAAAGAAATTTTGACCGGCCCAATATATATTTCAGATGTACTTACATGGTATGTTGTTAACAGCGCATATGTATTTAAAATGCCCGCAATATATTTTCAGTGAATGTCTTCTAATTGTACAATTTTATTTTTATTTTTGGGAATGTTTTTGTATATTTTGAAACATATCTCTAAACATATTGTGAAATATGTGAAATGTACTTTTACAGTATGAGTATAAATACTGTACGGCAAATTACTCTTCTGAGATTATGGCGCAGTATTTTAGGCATGTATTTTAAGGCTAATTCCTAATATTTGTTTTGTCTAATTTTCTCTGGGTTTTATTGCGGTCATCGTAGAGGGGCAAAGCTATGCTGTTCCCATGGAGACACATAGGCATGAATGAAATTGTCCTAAAGGTGATGACATAGGTTTGTTAGGTATGTCTCAAATGCGATTTATATTTTGATTATTATGATAACTATTATTACTGGCAACATCCTGACAGCATTGTGTCACTCTGACGTCAATTTGATGGTACTGAAAGTTGATGACAGGAGAAACGATGAATTCGCTCAGTTTGATGGGACAGCGTTTTGTAGTCGGCTGATGCAACTCAATGTTTGAGGAGAATAGGCGACCCAAGGTAATTAAGTGCTTTATGTTTCTGTTGATGTCAAGCCAGAGCGTAAATAAATTAATAGATGCAGCTCACCTCTGTAACCCTCTCGTTTTCTTCTTTCATCTTTTGTGCTTTAATAACTGTGATTAGGTTAAAGGAAATAGCCCAAGGCTCATTTTATGGAATTAACATTTTGAATCACTACTGATGCTTTCATGCCTTAAGGATGGTCAACTTATAAGACCTATTCATCCTTTCTGAATGGTTGCTTTCCTAATACAAAACAATATGATTAAATTATCAAATGCTGTGTGCCTAACCTGCATTACTGTCTGGGCTTACACCACCTGTGTTGCAAACAGCAAACATTTCCAAAAGCAAACATCAAGCCTGTTTAGTCAAAGGCCACAACACATGACATCCCTCATTTATCCTGGTCTCTAATCCCCAGCTGACGAAGCAGTACTCACAGAACCACCCGGCAGAATGACTGAGGGGGTGGAGGGTCAGGGCCAGACACTGCCCCGAGGAAGCAGGCACAGCCAAGGGGTTAGTACCGTACTCTGGAAGGACAGCGGAGATGCCAGTAGCGGTCCCGAGGAAGCGACTCTTACTCCAGAATCAGGAGTAGAACACGCTGATTCAGAGGAGCAAAATGAAGACGAGGAGCAGGAGCTGGCCTCCTGTCCCACTGCCCCAGGCACTGATGGTGGGCAGGTGGGTGGCCTCACTGGGCGCAGCCAAGTGGTGGCACCTGATGGAGGCTGGGGCTGGGTGGTACTGGTAGCCACCATCTTGGTCTTGGCACTAACGCTGGCCGTCCCCTCATGCATTGGTATTTTCTACACAGACCTACAGACAGAGTTCAATGCCAGCAACACAGAGACCTCCTGGGTGCCAGCCATCATGATTGCCGTGCTGCATGCTGGGGGTAAGGACACACTCTACGGATTTACTACTACCATTGCACATCACTGTTTGCAATCCAAGCCGCTTGTTGAGAGAATCTCCTTGATCGTGTGTGTGAATGATTCAGAGCATTTCTGTCAACTTTTTCAAAGATTGCACAAGAGGGTGTGGGCAGAGAGTTTTTGGTAAGTCTTGATCATTCATAGTCTGTGGAATCAGATGAAAAGTTCAGTGGAAACACATACTGTACACTGACAACCCCCCCCTCCGTGGGAGTAGCTCCTCCAGGGCAGCAGTGAGTCAGGCTTTGGGTGTCAGTGAGCTACAGTTCAGGGCTCAGACAGCCAGGAGCCCATTGTTCTTGTGCAGGAGAGTTTGTTTGTCTTTCATGCGCCTGCCGTGACGGCCTCCCTCTCTAAAGAAAACTCAAACCAACACTGAAATGGGAAAATCAATTCATTCAGCCGCTAGATGATATGTCCAGACTGAGAGACATATGTTTTTTGGCAGGAGAGACTGGCCCTTAGCGGATGGCTCTAATGAGATAGAGAGAATGATAGAGTTTGTCAGGGGAGGTTCATCGAATCTAGAGCTCGTTGTACCAGTGATGCATGAGTTCAGATTGAGAGGACTTTCTGGTCCAGCCCAGTCCTGGCCTCGTGACTCTGGCAGACATAATCAGAGCAAAGATCTATGATAGCCCCAGACATATTTTTGTAGCATACACTGGGTTGGATGTACTGTGCTATACGTGATCTGTCTGTTTGTGACTAATCTTTTCTCTGTTCTCTGTTCTTTGTGCTTGTGTTGAACTGGATTTCACTATCCTTCTATGCTATGCATACTTTATCTGTGATTCAGATCTGTTGTAGGTCTGCCTTATATTTAAAACCTTCAAAAAATTACAGGAAAAAGGGGCTAAGAACCCAAAGAATGCAGTCATTCAAAGAACTAAGAGGCCCACTAAGCTGATTTCTATGTCCATTATATTCAATTAGTCTGATGTGTAATCTATTCAGCGCTGGTCAGGAAATGGATTTTTCTCATTCACTTTCACATATTAGTAATTCATTTATCCCTGTGTTGTGTAGCAAATTATTATTCAGTGGTCCAAAATAATGCACAAATGCAAATTAGGTTGATTTGTTGTGCTAATAAGTGCATTATCTCGACTGTGTAGCTTTGTGTGAGTAATATGGGTTATTGGATTGTAATTGTGAATAGCATGTTTGAAACTTTTGTTTCCATTCCTCCCTAGGTCCGATATGCAGTGTGTTAGTGGAGCGCTTTGGTTGCCGGGTAACAATGATGGTGGGCGGGGTCCTGAGTGGATTGGGCATGGCAGTCAGCGCCTTGGCCAGGACCATCACTGAGCTGTACATCACTGCCGTTATCACAGGTCAGGGGTTTGCACACATCTGCAAAACCACATTTCCTGTCTCTCATGCATTGTGAAGAGTCATCAGAAAGTCTGTCCTCTCTTCCTCAGGATTGGGATTCTGCTTTTCTCTCCAGCCATCAGTGACTATGATGGGTCACTACTTTGTTCGCCGTCGTGCCTTTGCCAATGCCTTGTCGTCGACTGGCACAGCTCTGGGCCTAAGCACTCTGCCCCTGATTGCCAACTTCCTGCTCAGTCAGTTTGGCTGGCGTGGCAGCTTCCTGGTGCTAGGAGGGCTGCTGCTAAACTGCTGTGTATGTGGTGCAGTGATGAGGCCACTGGGCCCCACATCAAGACCAAACAGGCCCGAGCACCTCCAGGCCTCTAGTAAACCAAACAAGAGAGAAGGGCTGAAAGACCGCATAAGGACTGTCCTCTTTGGCTTCATGGCCTTCCTGCGCAGACATATGGCCTTTGACCTGCTGGTCAGTAATGCTCGCTACCGTGCCTATGCTGTGGGGGTGACCTGGATGATGTTGGGCTTTGTGGTGCCACTTGTCTATCTGGTGCCCTATGCTACTAACTATAACATAGAACAGGACCGCACTGCTTTGCTCATGTCCATCCTGGGCCTGGTCAATATTGCTGTACGACCTGTGGCTGCCCTGCTCTTTGGCCTGCCACGTTTCAGAGGCAGCGGCTGTTTTGTGTACGTGTTCGCTGCTGCTGTGCTTGTGAATGGTCTGAGTAATGCCATTGCTGGGGCGTCGGCCTCCTTCGAAGTGCTTCTGTTGTACGTGGTGATCTATGGTCTGTCTATGAGTTTGATTGGCTCACTGCTCGTTACCGTGCTGATGGAGACGGTGGAGATGAGCCGCTTCCCCTCAGCCCTGGGGCTTATCAGCATGCTGGAGAGTGGAACACTACTTATTGGGCCACCACTAGCAGGTGCGCGCACACACACACACACACACACCCACACACACACACCAACTTGGTGCTTTTTCAATTCTAAGTAAGCATTATCAAACAAAATAAAGACTTTCAATCTTTGTGCGTCCAGACTATCTGGGTTAGCCAAAGGGTTATAAATAGCACATATTCTGGATTAAGATGAAAATTCCAGCTATCCTCAGTGTTATATTATGTACTTACACTATATTCACGCCTGCGTGCGAGTGCGTGCGTGCTCCCTTGATCTAACCTTTTCTCCCTCACTTACAAAGCCAATCTATTTAACTTCCTTACTAACAGCTAAAGAATTTACTTCTTCCCGTTTTTCCTCAACTACAGCTGCCAAACATTTCAACACCTGGGGTCCCTTCCAGAAAGCAGGTTCAACAAACTCTGAGTCTAACTCTGAACTCTGAGTTGATTTACCCCGAGATAGGAAACTCCGAGTTTTCGGTTCCAGAACAGCTGTTAGTTAGTTCAATCAACTCTGAGTATGTTAACCCTGAGTTAAGCACTACGACAATAAAAAGGCATCATCAATGGAAGTCCGATACTACGATTCACCATGGCAACTGGCTAGAAAAAAAGGTCGTCCTACTTTACGTTAGAAGTGTTAATACGTTCTTATGGCAAGTATGACCACATTTTCAAAAAGAAAAGCAACACAGCTGCAGCGGCAAAGGAGAGAGATTTGGCGTGGGAAAGAATTGCTGCCCGAGTCAATGCGTAAGTTTGAATGTAGTAGTGTATTCATTTAAGATTTAACCATACTTTCTTATAATATTATATGTGAAAAAGTGGTGAAAAATACGATTTTATTTTCATTTATTTTCATTCCTACGGACGCAAAGCGCACTGGGAAGCAGCTGAAAATGAAAACATACTTCAAACAGGTAAGGCATATTTTGCTTAAGCCTATAGGCTCATGATTGTACCTGGTTTGAATCATATTTGACGTATTAAAGACACGTCTGCTGTCACAGGGAGGGATTCAGAGAGGCCTACAGAGGTATACATCCTAACATTATGTATGGTAGCTACTGATACTGAAGTGATGAGAATAAATTATGAATGGACAAACAACCTGCACATTCTTATCTTTTTTAACAGAGCATGGCATTACCAGGAGGGGGGTCCATCAACCTCCACAGCACAGATTGACACAGTGAGATGTGCAGTAAATGCCAGGTTAATTCTGCATGTAGAACTGTAGAATTTACGTACGGCTCTACACACAGTTGCTTTCCCGGTGTGTTCTGCGTTGCCAATGTTATAAAGAAAACTCCCGTTGGCAAAAAAACAAAGAGCAACGCAAAGAATTTGCTCTGATCTGAGAGCATGTCCGCGGTGTGTAATATTGGAGATGTAAGGCGGGAGAATGTTGTTCAGATAAATGATAGAGTGACGAAAAACGATAACGTGGAATTAGGTACTCATCAGGGAATGATAGTACATCTAATCAGGGTCTTAAAATCCTCTCCCGAAGTAAGGCTATGCGAATTAATTCTGCTTCAACATTTATCAGGTTACGGAGGAAAGGACACCCCATGTCCGACAGCTGCTTCAGGCTCAGCAGGAGGGAGGAGACAGGGAGAAACTCAGGGTTTGTTAAAGAAAACCTGCCAGTGAGCAGGTTAAGTTCACAGAGTCAGTTGCCATGGTAACTGACTCAGAGTTTGAGTTACCTCTCTTTCTGGAATGGAAAACCCAGAGTTTCCCTCATCTGAGGGTTAAGAAACTCAGAGTTTTCACTAAACCCGCTTTCTGGAACGAACCCCTGATTGTGACGCCAAGTGTATCGCCTTTGGGAGAGAAACTTTATACCCTGACAGTATATGACTAAGTGTACGTACGCTGGAACACAACGGTCAGGCAGCATCCTCACCCATCCACTGACTAAGATTGTGGGGAGATGGTAGCACATCATAAGTAGCCCCTATAATAAATCTAACTCTGCTTGCCTCCATGCTCCACAGCTCTCTCCATGTCAAACTTCTCTTCTCTACACTCTCCCAATTCACCCACTGCCTTGTTTTGCCTGTGACACTGCCTTAGTACATCTTACTACCTCCTCCTGACGATGTACTTCTTCAACTACCAGTTTTTTCTACTGTTGCTTTACTCCACACAGGTTTCCCTGCACACAGCCCTAAGCCCCCACGCCCATGCTGCACCTGGCCTACGATGTCCCTATGTCTAAGGGCTGCCTGTGCTTGCTGTACTGCCTCTTTTGGGTTCCACTTCCTCCCTGTTTTAACTGTGGGTGCTACGCTCCTAACCACTGGATCCTTTGACTGGGTCAGAGTCATTTCCAGTCTAACTTTAGCACACTTGTACTCCTCTGTCAGGCTAGATATCGGCAGCTCTAACATGTCTTTCCCATACAAGGCCACACTGCTCAGACAGCGTGGGGCTCCAAGCCATTTTCTAATAAATGAGTTAATCAACCTTTCTAGTTTTTCTAGCTTAGATAGGGGAACCTCATACACTGTCAGCGGCCACATCACCCGAGGCAACAATCCAAACTGCAGACACCACAATTTTAACCTGGGAACCCTGACTTTTCTATACCTGAAAATGCCTGAAATGCCTTGTATAATTTCCTGCCTCAACTCCTGTTGACATCATAGTCGTCATATCGTCCATGTAAGCCCTAATTGGTGGGAGGCGCAGCCAGGGCCGTTTCTAGCTTTTTGGGGGCCCTATGGAAAATGTTATTTGGGGGCCCCTATTTTGCGAAACTATGGTGGGGGCATTCCAAACCCTCTAAGGTGGTCCGGGGGCATTTAATATTTAAATGCATCAATCTGCTGCACTTTAAAAGGAAAAGAGGCTAATCAAATAAATTAAGCCATTGCACAGAATAAACATAAATAACGACACTAGCATCCATATAAAAGCAAATTATAAAAACACATAAACCAATAATATATACACTACCACTCAAAAGTTTGGGGTCACCCAGAAAATGTCATGTTTTCCATGAAAACTCACACTTTTATTCATCAAATGAGTTGCAAAATGAATAGAAAATATAGTTAAGACATTGACAAGGTTAGAAATAATGATTTTTACTTGAAATAATAATTTTGTCCTTCAAACTTTGCTTTTGTCAAAGAATCCTCCATTTGCAGCAATTACAGCCTGCAGACCTTTGGCATTCTAGCTGTCAATTTGTTGAGGTAATGTGAAGAAATGTCACCCCATGCTTCCTGAAGCACCTCCCACAAGTTGGATTGGCTTGATGGGCACTTCTTAGGTACCATACGGTCAAGCTGCTCCCACAACAGCTCAATAGGGTTGAGATCTGATGACAGCGTTGGCCACTCCATTATAGACAGAATACCAGCTGACTGCTTCTTCCCTAAATAGTTCTTTGCCC
>CABFOQ010024343.1:0-20665 GCA_900660455.1 Gephyroberyx darwinii
AAGACACAGAGGGAAAGAAAGACAGAAAGGGAGATTAAATCGCACATTCAAACACTAGGAAAACCTCTGAAACGTTACACAAATTCAGAATTACTTACTTACTTTTCCTGAAACAAAAAGCAGGTATAACCTTCATGAGAACTCAATCGATTCAATTGTGCAAAAATGCCTCACATATGCTGTTCAGTTTCGTATCCCTATATGAATAACTGGAGATCTCCTACACACCTTTGTCCTGCACCTCCTTGGAGCACTTTTCACTGGCCGCCTCCCGCTCTATCCTTTCAATCTCAGCCAGGGCATCCAGCTCTGCCTCGTCGTAAGGAGAGGAGGGTGGCTGGAGGCCACTGGTGCCACCTGTCTGCTGGGAGGCCTGCTGCTGTTGCTGGCGGGCTCCCAGGTTCTGCTGGAGAACAGGTACCTGCTGGAAGCAGAGTTCTGCCTCCATATTGTCTGAGTTCTGGTCCATGCCTGGCACAACTTCACCTGAGGTATTGTAAAACAAGTTTTTAAAAGGGTTGTTCTAAGTGTTTCTGCATTGATGAGGCTCAACTGTAACAGCATATCCTCTTTTAAATACTTCTAATTTATTGGGTTGTTATGAGAAATGTCAATGTGAAATAACAAACAGGTGTGGACAACATGAGCCAATTAACAGTGGAAAATGCTGATGATAAATACATAACTGATAGCTGTGGACGTCTAACTACAGACTGAGCAAATTCAAAATCTTCACTGGACCTATTTATAATCAGCAGGCACTTACCTGGGGGGTCGGACTCGTTGGACTTGACCCTGGACAGCTTGAGGGTGAGTTTGGTGGAGTCCTTGTTTGGAGAGCTGACAATGTCGTACATGTCCTTCTCCTCTTTCACTGCCGGGCCTTTCTTCCTTTGCTGGAGCTGTTGTTTCGGGTCTGGTCCTCCCTCCCTTGGTGAGGCTGCATAGGGAGGTGGTGACTGCAGGATCAGCGGGGGACGTGAGCCCGCTGTGAGGAAGCAAAGCCAAAATGAAAAGAAAGTGGTGTGTCAAGGTATGAAAAATAAAGGGCCCACAAGTGTAACACTGCAATGACACCTGAAAAAAATGATCTGAAAAGTACTCCATTCTATTTTGTTAGTAGGCTTATGTTAGGCTTTTAGAGCAAAATAGGCCTTTCCTCCCCCGCCTTACGTTTGGGTGTTCCTTCACTCCCTGCTGGGGAGCAGCCGGACTGGGGAGACCTCAGAGGGAAGGAGGCATTCCTCATGGCCGGGTCACTCTCCTGGACACACACAAAGAAGACAGAGGTTAGCTAACAGGCATGAGAATTAAAATATTACTTCACCAAAGTTCTGCTGTAAAAATGTTGTTACACAACTAACAGGCAGCGCAAAATATTTAATCTCAATGCAGATGCTTACCCACATTTGAGAATTAGATGTGCTGACTTTATTCTATATTAAATATTGCCCTTGCCCTGTGCACAATATTCAGCATGTTTGTAAATTTAGTATGATAGTCGAAACTTAGTGAACAGTGTCAGCACTCTTTATATATGCCTTGAATGGCCTACCTTTTCAGCCACCTCAAATATTTTGGGCAACAGCGTGATGTGATGTGATTATAATCTGGTGATTAAAGGGGTAATAAATACACACCATGTGTAATTTACTACATTCTTAGCCCCCAGTATTTAATTTTTTGTCCACGTCCCTGGCTTGAACAGGTTTTTTAACGGGATGTGCATGCTTTTCATGCTTACTTTGTTGCCCAGTTTGGGTAAAATAATATCATATATGCATTCATTTCTACAGTATCACAGTCTTACCTCGTTGCCCAGCCGCTGTACAATGTTCAGGTAGTCCTCAGTGCCATGTCTGTCTGGGTGGTGGTTGGCAGCGTTGGTCATCTGACCTGACACCTTGCCCTCATGGATGTTCCTTATGCCACCTGGAACCATGGGGCTAGCCACGGACACTGCCAGATAAAGCGGAGAAAAGGCCATATTTCTTTAAACTATCCATTAAACAAAGTTTTGGTAAGGATGACACAAAAAGAAGGAATAGGTGTGGAGCATCTCTATTGGTTATATATATTGGAGTTGTGTGTCCAAAATAAATGATTAATTCATGAAAAAAGATAATCACACCTTTGATGGCCAATTCATTTGCTTCAACAAGAGAGAGCATTAGGCACTTATTTGTGCCGGCGCTTTATTAGAAAATTTTGTTCTGAGTATTTGATCACTTGCAGCAGTGGTTCTCAAGTGGGGTCTGAGATCACCAGGGGTCCTTGAAGGGGTTACAGGAGATCCCCAGCAAAATGAGGACAAATTTAAAATTACTGTTTTTTAATTAATTATAAATTAGGAGAGTGAGAGAACTATATAGTAATAGTATACTTACTACGGATATAGTAATAAATACGCTTATCTGAAAGTGGGGCTTATGTACTTAAATATGGCACATTCCATGACACCTGCTGGTTATAATTTGTCACCACTTTTATAAGCCGGCTCATGGTAAACCAACTGACCAAACATTAGTGCATCTAAAACAGTATCCGATTAAAAATAGTTGTCATCTTTTCTAACATCTTTGTGTCTGCATTTGATTAGCCCAGAAGGCACATTTGGAAAACCTCATTCAAGGTTCCAATAGTTTTCATACGCAAGATAGGCAAAATATGTCTATATATCTTGTTTACAATAATCCATTACATGCATAAAAATAACTACTTTTATATCCAGGGTAAAACAAAAACAGTAGTAGAAAGTTCCGGCATCTCTGGATTGCAGCATGAGCTGGCATTCAAAACTGCCACAGTTTAAGTTAAAGATATACTGATTAGGTAACTCATTTATAATTAGTTGTTTGTTGTAATTGCTTCTGAAACCTAGCAATGGTCAAATGGGAGTGTAATAGTCTAATAGATACTATTGCAGTAGCAAGTTAGCCAATGTTAGTCTTATTAAAGTTAACAGACCAAGACAATTTAATGTGTGAACAAAAGAAAAAGAAACTGAGCTCACTAAATGAAAATGCAGTCAACATATAGCATGCACAGATGTATACACACAAGTCTATCATTATTTGAATTAGAGGAATAAAGAGCATTTTACACATACAATCCCATCACCAAAGTGAAGCACCAAGCTCTAGAAATGTCTAGAACCATCTACCCATTTCTCTACTCCTCTTTCATTCACTTCTGCTCCTCTTCGTCCTCCTATTGCCTCCCACACACACACACACAGTCACACACAGTCACACACAGTCACACACAGTCACACACAGTCACACACACAGTCACACACACAGTCACCTTGCTGTATCTGTTGATGTTGGTTGTAGCTGGGTGGTTGTTGGTGGGGATACTGCTGCATATACCCAGTGGCGGGGCTCTGAGGAGTGTAGGGGCTGGGCACTGGACTGTTCTGGCCCATGTACCGGCTACTAGAACCAGTCTGGGGCGACACGAAACCCCTGGGAGTGGGGGGAGGAGAGAACAGGGAGCAGAGAATTCATAAAGGGGGGAGGGCAAAAGACAAAAGTATGTGGTTATTAGTGTTTATATACCATAGTGACAGTCCCCTTTTATTTCAGTGTATCAAATAATCTAAAACATACAGTATATAATGTGAAATTCAATTTTTGCTATGACAAGACCACATATATATATACAGCAAATTATCCAGGAAACTGGATAATAAAAATACCAAATGATGCACTGTGCTCAGGAAATAAGATGTAATCAGGAAACAAAAAGGGAAATAATGTGGGGAAAATGGAAAGAACCATTATAAAGGATATCACCTGATGCTATACTGTTAACTAGTCAGCTCCCACCCTGACCTACCTTGATGGGTTGGGAGAAATGGCTGGCTGCTGGAAGTTCCCAGACTGGGCTGGACTGTGCATGGAATTCTGGGTAATCTTGTACTGTGGTACCATTGGCTGCTGCATGACATCTGCTTAGGAGTAGGAAAAAAAATTGTTGAGATGCTGTCATTATGTTAGAACTACAAATATTCTGAGCGGGGGCAAGAGATGAGAAAGACACTGAGGACCAAATGTAACAGAATTTCGTTATAGACGTGTTTAGTTTATAAATGTCTGAGGGTTTGTCTCCATACTTTTCTCCCTGAAGATGCCAGGGTTCCTGGCCAGCATGGTCTGCAGCAGCAGTGGTGCATCTCCCTCTGGCTCATCACTACCCAGGTTGTCCTTCAGCTCTCTGGAAACAAGCACATACATCCACGCACACATAACAGGTTTGGTCATATTATAATATAGAGTGAGCATGATGATGGATAACATAAAGGGTGAAGTACACAAACATTTAATCTGACAATTTTATTTTGTTTCTTAGGGTCACCATTAAAAATCAACTCAATTCATCATTCATGGTTACAGCATGCCATTTGATACATAGATTCTACATTTTAAAGACAACAAATATATCACGTGACCAAAAAAAATTAAACCTGTGTGTTAAACTTATTATGGGTGTTTTCACAGAAATCTCTTTAAATGGACCAAAAGGTGAACCAACTGCAAAAGCACTCAGTTCCCTTTGCATTCACACTGTATGTTCACTTGAAAGAGGATTCAGTTCTTTAATGGAATCTCAGTACATTTTCCATCCACTCTTTGGAACTTAACCATTTTGAATTGTAGGTAATTTTTTAAAAAGGGCTTCCCTTATATTTTAAATAGAAAACCTCATTGTTGGTGACAAAATGACATGGATCTATCAAAAATCCGAAATCCAAAAAGGCACCTGCACATCTGCCTTGAGAAAGTGGGGGCTGGTTTAACGGTGTCTGCTATTGTCCATCACTGTAAAGCCAGTGGGGAGAGCAGGTCTGGTTAAAGGGGCCACTGTCCTAATCAAAGCTGAGCTACAGCACCACTAAAGCAGTGGATCCTAAGTAAAGAACTAAAGGTTTTCTTGCTCTATTGCTGTAAAATAACATACACTCATGTATCGATACTAGGGTTTGAGGAACTGAAGCGGAATCAGACAAAATTAAATCATGATGCATTGGAGAATCTCAGCCATAATGTACATCCGGATCCTCAACATGTTCTGGAAAGAATCCACAATGTGAAGGAATAAAAGGAGCCTCAACGTTGTATTCTGCTCCCAATGTGTATTTTAAAAAAACACCTAAATTGTGGAATTTGCATAAAGAATGACAATGTCATATGGGCATAGTAAAGAGTAAGTTTAGTGCAAATACTCTTTCAAATTTCAGTGTATGCATGGGTCATTGAAATTGGAAAGTGTTTTCCTCTGGCAACTTTACTTGCAGGCAAAGTGTAACCATTTATTCTGGCATCAGTCAGTCTCACTCATGTCTTTATCTAATTCAAAATGCATCAGCGAGGATTTTAACTGGTACAAACAGACAAAAGCACAGTGCTCCAATTCTGGCGTCTCTTGTTGGTTCCTTGTTGGTTCCTTGTTAGATTGAGAATTTACTAAGATTTTACTGATCGCTGATCAAAGCACAGTTACGTCCAACCCTAAGCTCTTTCACAGACCTGTTACAAGTTGTTGTACAAGCAGTTCTAGAGTCTATCTTTAAGACTTAAGTTAACCGGGCCTTCGACACGCACGCACTCCTACTTATATACTCACATGTGCTCTGTGGAGACCTGGTTGAGGCCATGGGCTAGCTGGGAGGCCAGGTTCTCGTCCCGACAGGCCAACAAGCAGGTGACTTCCTCCGCAATCCTCCCATTGTATAGCAGGCTCTTAGTGGTGGTGGCCGGGAGAGGGGAGGGCAGGGGTAGCTGGTTCAACACTGTGACAAGGAGAGTGAGAGGAAGAGATGGAGGTAGGGAAGGATGGAAGGAGGTAGGGAGAAGGAGGAATGGAGGAAACAGAGGAAAGGAAAGAGACAGAATGAGGGAGAGGGGTAAGCAAGAAAGGAGACAATGGCAGTAGAAAAATAGGGAGGTAGATAATGCAAGAGAAACCAGGAAGAATATACAATCAAATTTACATTTATAAATGTACATCTATTAAGACAGAACCACTAAACCACAGAGAAAAAAAATTGTGACAGGAAGTGTGCGTTTTAGCGGGGCTATGTGACACTCACAGTCTGTGAGGCTAGCGATCCCAGCAAGAGTGGTGATGGGAACATGAGGCATATCCCCATTCATACTGAAGGTGAGGGTGGGGGAGTGTGTCGATACACAGGTAGATCAGGGGGGTCGATGGACGACACACCCGTCCTCACATCTCCTGACACCTGGGATAGAAGGGGGTTAGTAAGCGGACAGCGAGAAGTAAAGGGACACAGGAAAGGGGGAAGGAAAGGGAAGAAAAAGAGAAGGGGGACAAGAAGGATAATGTTAGTGGGAGGTGGGGGAGAAAATATAGAGATAATTGGGGAGAAATAGAGGGAGATAAAAGTAGGAGAAAGAAAAGACAAGAAGAGGAGTAAAAACATCAGAGGATGACTGATATTAGTCAGGGGTGTCCCAAAAATGGAACCCATTCAATACCAATTCACATCAGATCTTTGCTATAACATGAATCAGAGACTGGCCTTCTAGTAATCCGGCATACTCTTATGCTGAAATCAGATTTTGTTAAGGAGAAAACCTTTTTGCATCATCTGTAAAGCCTACAGAAGCATACATGTTCATGTGTAGGTGTTGCTTGAAGATGTCCGCGTGTGTGTTTGCCACCATACTTGCACGCAGCGTTAACGTATACACTAGGGGGTAGTGTCGCACTTACTGAAACAATCCAGATACGGAAACCCGTTTTCACCCCCGGTAAAAGTGTAAACAAAGAGACATGCTTGTTACATTGTAGTGGATCAATGTATTCATTTTTTTGTAAACCTCAAGTCGCTCCTCAAACTGCTCCATTGCTATTCTCTGTTTGATTTAATTAGTTTGTTTTAGTAAGTTAAATACACAGGAGAAAAAATATTTTCCACTTTTGTGACTTGTTATGTGATTTTGTGGCTTGTTGAGTATATAGACTCCGCCAGCAGTTGGGGTAATGTCACTTTGTGGATGGTAACGTTGAGCCAAAAAAAGTTAACAATTACTGCACCGTTGTCTGTCTAGCTGCTAGACTCTAGCAGGAGATGTCTGTCTCACACACATGGATGAGGCAAAAAGACGTGTGTTAGTGAGTGTGAGTGAGTGAGAATCGCAGTCTCGCAAGAATAGTCTCTGGTGTAACAGAGCCGACAATGTGATGCACACCGCACAACGATTTAGATCAATTATATATATATATACACATTAACCAACTTTTTATTTTGTGCCGGCCGTTCCAATATTGTGGCAGTGCGCCACATATGAGCCTATATATGGGAAACACTAAGTATATTATTATTTGATATAGATTATTGACCCAGCAGGGGGAAATTCTCTTTTCACTCTTGCAGCGCAGTGTTGGCCAGCTAATGTGGTGCCCCTGGAGGAGGTATGGGTTGAGTATCTTGCCCAAGGATACTATGGCTGCATAAGGTATCAAACATGGGTTCTCTCGTTGGGGGCGAACTCACTAACCACTAGACCACCCTGCTGCCCAATTACACTCTATTATAATACTACTATTATACTGTATATACAGAAACAAACCAACAGGGATTTTTTGACAAGAATATCATCTGATCTGATTCCAATTTATTAATAGACAGACTCTTTCAGAGTTTGCATGACTTTTTTTTTTTTTTTTTATCCATGTAGGGCATGTTGTATTGCAATTTGATAAATAATAAAAAGAAAAAATGATTTGATACATATTTTGAATTATGTGAATAAATGTGATCATGTATGGATAACAGAATGTTAAGTCTTTGGCTAGTAGCAGACAGGGAATACGCTTCTTTGTGGCTAACATGAAATGCAAACTGCTCGCATTCTCAAATGACTGGACTGATCACCAATCTCATGTTTATAGTGAATATATAGTAATATTAATCATAGATAACTGATGGGAGCTCCCCTGAATCCAGGTCAGTATTTTTATTTATTTTTTCCTATGTTGAAATCATATCTGTCCTGTACTTTGTATGTATAAAAAAGATGCAGAAATAAGTAACACAGAAATGCTGTCTGGTAGGAAACAGTGTTGAAGCTCAATAATAAGTAAGCCCCTGACATCCTGATTGGCCAAATCATGGAAACCATACTTTTAGTGCAAACATCTGTGGGCACATCAACATTCAAACAAAATTTTAAAAGTTTTTTCATCGCAAATTCTCAATTCATTTACCTATTATATCTACTTTACAATAGGAAAACTGTAAAATTATTGACTAGTAAACTGCCCTGGATGTTCCAAAAACTACCTTGAAAGTCCAATCCCCTGCATGGATTTTAAACCACAGGCCTGAATTTGACATGAACTCTTCCCTCAATGCATCATGTTTTGAAATTCATGTGACAGAAGTGGACAAGCTACAGCCCTATGGTGCTTTCAAAGTGTCTAAAATTCATTTGCTTTTCAGATGCCCTTGACCTCTCAAGCAAGACTATGGAGGTCAAGGAAAGGAAAGGAAAGGGGAAGGGAAAAGCCAGCTGCAACTTTCAGAATATCTAAAGCAGCCCACGCTTTTTGGAAAGGACCTGCAAAAAGTGGGATGCTGCATAAGCCTGGTTGCTACAACAAGCCGCAACAAGTCCAACTCAGGGCTCTCTTGATATCTACATCATTTACCTTACCCTGAAATTAAATTGCTGTGATTTCTGTTGTATCTAGATGTCAACATTGATAACATGCAAGCCATGGTATATTTTTAAAACTATTTTTCAAACATGTGTTACAGACTTTCTAAATTGGCTCAGTTGAGGTCAAACACGCCTAATTATGAAGAGTGACTGAAACCATTAGCCTAGCCACTGCCTGCTGGTAAAAATACCTTTTTGAAGAACTCTGTTCAGTCTTGGTTGGACCCACTGACATTTCAGAGAAAAGTCCTACTCCTACAATCTGTTGAAAGAGAAAACAGCACTACATCAGACTTGATGACAGACAATTGTTGCATATCATGCTTCTTTATGAAAATCACAGATGCCCTGTCAATTGCTGTTACGACTAAAAACCAGATCAGAAAGCAAAAGACCAAAAGACACTACATCATAACACTCACTGTCACACATGCATTGAATACTTGCAATGGTTGTTTGTGTATCACCACACATCCCTCAATACTAATAAAACACATTATATGTAAGAGAAATGTGAAACTCTTTGCATTATGCTCACTTCTACAGATATGCAAGGACTTCTTCAAATAACTTCTGCATGAAACTGATGGCATGTCAATTTGTCAACAAACAAAAATTTTGCAGCAAACAACTGATTGCAATTCAATCATTCAGGACTTATTGGAAATACATGAAACAGACCCTGCATGGCATACAGCTAGTCCATAGATGTATAATGTAAACAACACCAGCTAGTTGTCACACACTGTCTATCCCCTTGCTCTCTCTCTAGGCAGGGGCTTGGCTGACAGCTGTGAGACTGACAGGCAGGAGGCAGCACAAAGGAACAGATGCACTGTGATGGTGGCGGTGGTAGTGGGGGGGCTGCATCCTCCAGTAGCTAACAGTTAACGTATGCTTTTAGCAAGCTGGCTATCGTTACCGCAGAAAGCAACGAAATAGTGTTTGTTGTGGTTAAGACGAAATAACATTTGCGATTCACATTAGCCTTAACCTATCTACAAGACTCCGGTAGCTAGGGTTAGCTGGGGTAGCATGTGCCCAGTCAGTAGGAGGTCAAAACATTTCAAAACAGGACACTAATCAAAACTAACGTTAGCCGAGCCAACCAGTCTAGCAAGTCAAAACAAAATGTCTAGGAGTCAAACAAAATAAAATAACGTTAGCTAAAATCAATTTAGCTATCGGGATAATTATCTATCTTAGTAAGCCAGCAATGCAATTTGCTGTCTACTATTTGCAGCCAAAACCATTACATTGCCATAAAGTTAACTGGCTGGATAGCTTTCGAGCTAACCTCACAGCTAATGTTACCACTTACGCTAGCAGCTAAGCTCACTAATGTTAGCTGCCTAACATTAGCTAACAACAATAGTCGCGCTTTAATGGCTAGCTAGTTAAGCTAACTAGCTCTAACTGTTGTTAGCTACTAACGCTGTTCCGTCAAAAGAAACAAAAGCTAAATAAAATAAATCAACGAATCGCTATTCAGTATAATTAACAAATGCCAGCCTTATGCGAGCTTGCGATAAGGCGATGTAATCGGGCAAGGAGTTGTAAAGACAACGGCATAGATTCTAATTCCGTGGCAACGGCCCAATCCTCGGGCTCGACAAATGACATCCAGTTGAGGCCGTGCGCCTCAGCAGAGCAAAAACACACCTAGCTAGCTGGTTGGCTAGTTCGTTAGCTTCCGTTACCTCTCGGTCAACGATTAACGACGCTACATCTGGTCTGCAGGGGAACATTTATTTAGGAATGTGTTAATACTCGCAATTTAGAAACTTTACCACATCAAGATAGGGAACTGCATAAATTTACCTTCGGATGTTGCGTTCAAAGGGAGGGGAATGTTTTAGCTTGGTTTGTGTCCGTGTCCGTATCTCTAGCTCCCCCTTTCTTCTCTCTCGCAGCTCCTCCAAAAGGAACTCGATTGGCTTGCCAGCTAGCTGGTAAGCTAGCTTGCTAGCTATCAACAATAATCCGGGTCGGACAGATTCGTTCTTCTTCCGTCACTCAAGGGTGAATGTTTCAACGTAAATTCATGGGGAAACATTCGTTCTTCGGTGTTTTAGTCGGTCTGCACCGACATAAATAAAGAGCGTAGCCAATTTCGACAGTAAATGAGAAATATGACGATTGTTGCGATGATCAAGAGGCTCTCCTCTCGTAGAACAAAATGCCGACCGGAAGTTCTGCCGTCTGACTGACCAAAGATCTCAGGAGTGACTCCCTCCATCGGCGCCAAACGAAATACCATGCAACATTCCATAATTAGGCCACTAGAGGACGCTGTGAGACAAGTCTCCCCCCTTTCTCTCCCATCTCTCCGTATGCGTGTATCCCTTATGAAAAACCGCTATAATCCTACAATACATTTTAGAAGGAGACTATACAAATATCACAGCAAGAATAAAAATAAACTAAAGATATAAAATACATACATAAAGTAGGATAAGATCACAATAAACTCACTATATCTCAGACATACTATAAGTCCCCAAGTCACTATAGGAATACTATAGTGATACCATTGTAAGATAATAATAATACCACTCATATTTGAATACCATAGACACCCTATAATTCCCTATAGAAGTATTATAGGAATCTTACAGTGTTACCCTGGGAAATAAACAATATACCATAGGTATGATAAGGTCACTGTAAACTCACTTGTGAGTATAACAGATACTGTATAAGTTCCCATCGTAATATTATAGTCATTTTGTCGTTAAGTGCGTGTGTGTATGTGCGTGTGTGTGTGTGCGCGTGTGTGCGTGCACTCGCACACTATTCTTTCACTTTGCAGCAGATGAAATCACTTATGTGGCCTCAAGGTGTCAGCATAGGCACTTGTTGACTATTGAACAATGTTCTTCATGAGAATCTAAGATCACAATTTTTCTCAATATAGTTGATTATGAAGAAATATCTACGTGCAATATCTTTACTCTCTCTGTTTGTTAGAATGGAACAGCAGTAACCTGTAGGTTAGGAAAGCTGGACGGTGACTGGAGGGTTGCTGGTTCGAAGCCCAAAACCTGGGGCAATCTCTGTAGGTGTGTTTGAGCAAGGCACTGAACCTCCAACTGCCCTCTGTTTAGGGGCTTCACGGTGCATTATTGTGATAGTAATGGGCAGCTGCCAGGTGTGAGTAATCTTCCCTTTCTAGCCACTACTCCCTAAGGCCACTGCTCTAAATAAGAATGTGTCAACTTACCTGGTTAAACTTGAATTAACCAAAAAGGCTATATCTGTCCATCAATATGTCTATATATTGAGCTGTACTGTCTATTCATTTATCTGTCAAACTACAGTTCCTATTCATTTCCGTAGAGGCTTAGAATTCTCAGAAATCTTTTCAGTCTTTCCGATGTTCAAGATAAATACATTGCCATCGATTTCATTTATTTTTTATTCAAAAAATTCTATACAAGAAAAAATACTACTATTAATCAGTTGTGTGTGTGTGTGCGTGTGTGTGTGCACACGCACTTATGTATTCATGAGTGAAACAGACATATCAAGATGACACCAGCAATTGTAAACAAGGGAACAATTAGATTTCCTCAAGTGTTTGTAGAAGATAACATTTGGTCCTTTAAATCAGCCAATGGTTCATTTGTAAAAGGAACTGGAAGAATTGTTAGTTTGGTCCTCCAGTTTTAAAGGAGTACTGTTACAGAATCTTCACAAAAGTCATCCTCATGTAACCTTTTACAATACAAATCTACAATTAATGTACACGCATATCTACATTTCTCTATATAAATATATTCAGAGGATCATCTCTAGAGGATATCATCTATACAAAGAAATTTCTATCAAAGAATGAGAATGTTATTTGTTACATATAAAGAATGAATTAAAATAGGGACAGCACTTAGAAATTTGAGTTAGGTAAATAAGATGGGGAATGTAGCAACATCCATTACTTACAGTATTCATCCATATTAAACCATATGAAATAAGCATTACATGTGACCTACAGTAACTTCAATTGAGAACAATCAAGACTAGAAATTTTTAAATCTTAATGGCCCAAATAGTAAAAAACTACTGCAACTAAAATTACATTCCTACTATTTCACTTAACACATTTTAAGCAAATGTTAGCATCACAATAAACTATAAAAAATTGACATGTGAATTGACTGAAATAATGTTTCAACCAAATAATTTTGAGCTCCATGGTCATGTTAGAGAGTCTGACTCAGTTAAGAGCTTAGTGTTGTGCGGCAAGGAACTATGACATTTCTATTTATTAGAAATGAAATAATTACTATCTTCCTAGTGAAACAGTACTGGATTGTTGTGTGATATGTGTGCTCTAAAAAATTAACAGAGAAAATTGAAATCATTATTTTGGTGCATTTTTGGTCAAATTATGATTACTTAAAATGCTGATGTCATTATAGACAGTTCAAATTCGTTTGGTAGTTGATCTGATATATCTCCACTGATAAAAACCTTTCAACACAGATCAAATTTGCAATTCTTAACTTGGTTGAGCTATTTTGGTTTGGCAGCCCTAATGATTGGTATGAGGAACACATTATATATTTAACTGAAAACAATATTGATCAAACATTCAGACACAGTGTGAAATTGAGAGCTCAAAGTATTGACAACTGTTGCCAAGATATTTTGAGAGCATCTTTTGCCTAATAACGGTACTTACTGCATAAAGCCACTAATGTCTGCACATAAACTTTTGAAAAGAGAGCCCTTCTTTCCCCCAGCCTGGTCACCCCAACATATGTGCATGATATCCAACTCCTTTCAAATACTGCCATGTCAGTCTCTACATTTTTACTGCCACTTCATTGTCATTTATCATATTTATCACAACATCACTATTCTCTGAATCAAAAACATTAAAAGTCAAAGCCAGTGCTGTACAGCATATGCTGTACTCTACTGTGGCCTTTAGATTCACAGCAATACTGGCTTCTGAAGCATGAGAGTTCACATAACAGTTCTGAGAGGACTTGGATATGGTGTGCAGACAAACCACAGACCACCAGGCTAGAGTAGTACATTCTCCCAAGTAAACAACTGCCACGCTATGGCAGACAGACATATTGTATACCTAGCACAGACCCCTGTAAAAACAGAGCTCCAGAGAACCATTTCAGGTCTACATGGCATCAGAGAGGGTTCTATATAGGACATCCTACATTGGTGGGATTCTTCTTGGCTAATGTATATTTTCTGTAATAAAATAGATTCTACCTGTTGATCCATTCTATGTGAACCTTCCTGTCTTGTAAGGGGAAGGTGTATGCACTGACAAATGAAGTAGAACTTTCTTGTGCAGCAAATGAGTTCAGTGCAGTGCAAATTTGTTTCCTAAGAACACATGCAACCACTGAGAAAATCCTTCCTCTACATCTTGGTCTCGCTGTCAGCAGGCTTCTCGTTCTCATACTCATTCTCCTGGCAGATGAGTTGGTACGGCTTCTTGTCTGTCTCCTCTACCACTGAGTTGCCCAGCTCTGGGTCCTTGTTCTGCAACTCATGACGAGACAGGTGTTCCACGATACCCGCACCGATGGAGTCTCCAAGAACATTGGTGGTGGTGCGCAATCGGTCCCTGAGGAAGAGGAGAGGAGAAAGAGTAGGAGGAATTTATCCTTATGTTTGGGTACTTTAGAAACTTTGACAAAGTTTATCATGGAGAATATTTCTCTGATGTGCTCGTAAGTTTGAAGCCTCGTTCCTATTGGCTGATGAGACTTGCTGTTCAGGACCTTCCTATTAAATGCATATGTTTCTTAATGTATTTATAGAGTGCATACAAGGAATATTTAACATTTCCACAGAAGACTTCACAAACTGAAACCATGTGATGAGTATTCACAAAACTATGCACAAAAATATGATCTACAATGACCCTCATAGAATGTACTCCTCAGACTACTGGAGGTATATTTTTAATAGCTCCAAGCAATTATCAAACCATATGAAACACTACAGCCAGAGTACTGGAGACAGTAGACCTTTCCAGTGCAATAAGATGCCGACAGAATCAGAACCAGATGGACTGAGGGACATGGAATGCAAGGGGAGTGTCTCTGTAACCCGCTCAAAAGCAGTTAGCCAACTTGGCCCCTCCTCCCAAAAAACATGGATGGGATTTGATTAAACTCACTCTATTATTTCCTTGTGACTAGACTAGTGCAACCCTCTTTATTGCTGCCTAACTCACAAGTCTCCAACAACTCCAGCTTGTAAAGCATGCAGCAGCTAGATTTTTAACTGAAGAACAGAAGAAATCCCAATCACAGGGGATGACTTCCATGTTTCATAGTAATGCTGTTGGGGAGGTTTATGAAGTCTCAGAGCTGTCACAGTTGATGCAAACTCTGTTTACATTCTTGAAAGCAGGAATTTAAATATCCCATATTACAGGAATTTTAAAATGTCTAATGTTTAATGAAGACATTGTTCAAATTTGATTTAGGTTAAATAAGTTAAATAAATGGTTAAATCACCAGCTGGTTTCAGAGCAACTCCAGTAACTGGACTTGGTGCTGATTGGCTCATCAAACAATTACTAAAACCCTTCCGATCAGACCAGTTTGCAGCATTTGAACTGACACACCCACTGGAAAGCCTCCACTCAGAAGCTTTACCTCATTTGGAAGAGCTGGTGCTGTTGGCCAATCAGATTGCAATTCAACTTTTGACTAAAATACATTTATCTGCAAAACATCATGAAGAACATGTGATGCTCTTCATGAAAACTGAATAATATGGGACTGTTAACATTTAAGTGAACAATTTTCAGAGACATCATATCGCCAATACTTACAGGAACCAATCGACAGCAATAATGAGTGTGATGTCATCAGTGGGCAGGCCTACAGAGGTTAGCACTATCACCATGGTGACCAGTCCAGCCTGAGGGATTCCAGCTGCTCCAATACTGGCTGCTGTGGCGGTGATACTGGGGTCAAAGGAAGACAGATCCTTAGAAACAAGACAGACCTTGACTATATTTTAACTAAATTCATTACAGTGTAACTTTTATTTTTGCATAGATGAGGAGAAGAAGACACACATGTCCTTGAATTGATCTCCCAAACAGTTTACCCTGGGTAACAGTGCTGAATATGTTAAATTCATTCCCTTGGTTGAAATAATTCACCATCTAATTCAAAATAGCTGGACTTGTGGCAAGGCCATCTATAAAGCTGCAACTTGTTGTTTTGAGGCTTGGCTCACTCTGGGTTGAGGCAGTAATTCTGGCTATCATGGAAGAAAATATTGTGCAAATATTCTACTGTATATCTCTCCCTAAGACTGTTTCATATCCGACTCACACAGCAGGGAAACATTAAACATTATTGAGCTTAATGCTTTTGGGCCTTCTTTAGTTTAGAAACTACATTGAAACTACAGTGAAAGCAATGAGTTTAAGGAGCATATATGTTGAAGTATATTGCACATTACAAGTACTATATTTCTTCATACCTGATAGTGAGGATCTGTCCGAAGTTAAGGTCATAATCATTGACCTGAGCGATAAAGATGGCTGCTAGGGCTTCATACAGGGCCGTGCCATCCATGTTAATGGTAGCACCGACAGGGAGCACGAAACGGGTCACACGCTTATCCACTTTGTTGTTCTCCTCCAGGCATTTAAAGGTGATGGGCAATGTGGCAGAACTGAGAGAGCGTTGTAGATTAGAGGGAGATGGAGGATGAGAGAGAGGAAAAGAGTGAAGAGGATGGCGTAACAGAGAGAAAGAAACCATAATGAAGAAAGTAACACGATTTTAATGAGAGGGATAATAGTCTTCATCATTATCATTATCATTATCATCACCAATCAGATTAATGAGAAATATGACATACAATTATAGCCATGTGGAAGCCATCTTGAATCTGTATTGTGAAGCAAGGATGTTAAAAGTGGGACTTGACCGATGGCTGCATCTGTAGCTAACTACATACCTAGACAATGACATGACATTTACCTAAGAGAAAATTGTTGTTTCCTTCTTTGAAGTTAATTTAAGGAGATAAGGATGTAACCAAAGTAACTTAATTCAGTACAGTTAGAGCACCATTTATAGTATCTGCAGATTTTGTGGCATTCAGGCTTCATTCTGGCTAGTGGCTACATACCAAGGTCTAGAAATCCTTCATGTCAAAGCCAAGAATTAGCTACCAGATTTTAAAAATGGATAACTTCAGTCACCAAAGGACCAACATTCATGCACAGCATTGTAGAACACTTCGCCTGTTTATGAGCTTTTGTGTTTACACTGGTGGATTGTGACTTAACTCGGCAATACTCAGCCAAGTTGCATTACCTAGAAGATGTCCCCAGGGCGGTGATGAGAGCCTGCAACAGCCCTGCAATGAAGACGAAGGGGTTCTTCCTTGTAACGACGAAGTAGAGCGTCGGCAGGACAATGGTTGCATGGATGAGCAGGCCGCAAATGACCGTCACTGTGTACATGCCCAGCTGGCCACCCATGTCTCTGATGTCATCCATCTCCACGATCTTACCGGCAATCAGGAACAGGATACCGACAGGGGCGTACCTGAGGATGGGAGGGGATTAGATAAGATATTGTTAATTCCATCATTACTTTTTTTGAAAAGTTAACTTCTTCATACATTTTTTCATCCATCCAGCCAGTCATCCACCCCTCCATCCCTTTATCTATAAAAACACACCCACGCCCAACCCTTCCTCACTCACTGCCACCCTTTCTCCATCCATCCATCCACTAATCCACCCCTCTCTCCTTGTACGCACCACATGATTATGGAAACCAGCCTCATGATGCATTCATTGAGACAGTCGAAGAAGTCCTTTAGTGGATGCCCCTGTTCCTTCATGCTCCCGATGATCAGACCAAAGCACATTGAGAATACCACCAGGCCCAGAGCGTTCACTCCATTAACGGACCCTGGCACTGGGATCACCTCCTCTCGTGTTATCTCCTGGCTGCCATTCAACATGAATAGCGTGTCATTCACCGTCAGCTTTACGTGGACCACTCTCGTGCCATATTGCGTCTTGAACTGGATTTAATACATAGTGAAGAGGATGGGTTAAAGAAGATATAGGAAGCCATTCCTCAGTCAATACCAGTTTTGCTTTTAGAATAATAACATTTAAAGGTTCAGGCTAAATAACAAGCCCAGCAGTATTATCTAGCTAGCTGAATATGGATGAAGTTTTCCAGATTAATATATTACATTTCACTGCCCCACAATTCTGATCAAGATTACTATGGAAGGTAATTGACACAAAAGTTCAATGAGCTTTTTTTTTTTCTCAGAAAGCATGCTGTTGCGTGTCTGTAACTAGAGGCTGTACTAGTTCCTGTAAAAAACATCTGGTGCTGTAAATTTCACAATCCTGCCAGTTACCTACCCACAATACCCATAGTGCATATATTGTTTTAGAATAAGGAAGTGAAAGTGACACTGGGGGAAAATGTCTTGGTTGGCTCATAAATAATCCTATGTTAGGAGCAAGTGAGCAAGCATGGGCAGCTAATAATCCAAATAATGATCCAAATCAGCGCATGAAAAATCCTCAAGAAAGTTGTATCCCTAAACCGTTTCTTAATGGTCACCTAATCCTTGACTGGGCTGAATAAAACTTCTCTACCATCGTTATGTTGTAACTATGGGAAGAGCCTTGTCGTAACATTATCATTTTTGTATTGTATAAAGCACCTCACGGATCCTCTTCATAAATATGAACTCTCAGTTGGTTGTGAAGTTGGAAGAGTTACCTGTTTGGTGCATGCTTCCACCAGATTAGGAGGAAACATGTTTCTGCAATACAGAACAAAAGAAATACAATTATTAGGATAACAGATCTAATTACTGATCTAATGACTTTTTCACCACCTTTTTGTTCTTGAAAGTTGATACTTCCCTTTCAAAAAGAACGTCTGAGCCTTTGTGTGTGTGAATGTGTGAGCGAGGCAGAGGGAGAGGAGGAGCTGATCAAGATATGTGTGTTTGAGTACCTAATAAGGTCCAGGAAGGCATCGGCAGGGCTGACCTGCTCTATCTTCTGCTGCTTGCTGAACTCATCCTTAGATCCTTTGCCAGGGTGGATAATGAGCACCATGACGATACCAATGAACACAGCGATAATGGTGGTGGTGGTGTAGTAAACCACCGCTCTCATACCCATCTTGCCAGACGCACGGCTGTCCAGAGCAGCCATACCTAGAGAGGAGATGTACAGTCATATATTATTGTCCTCACACACATATTCTGTATCAGTACTGTTTTTTCCCACACTGTTAGCCTCCACAGGATTTCCTAAATAAAAGTGAAAGTGTTACATACACAGCTTCTCTCCCTATGATCCTACAGTTGGGAAAAGGTGTGGTGTACACCCGTCTGGATTATCTGCCTATCTATCTATGACTACAAAGGGGAGCAGTCTCAGAGGAAGAAATCCTATCTGAGTCTGACCTTTACTGGTGGGAAAACAACACCTACAGCACCCTGGAGGCAGGTCAAATGTAGGAGATCTGTATGTATACTGTATATAGGTCCACACATACAGATCCATTCTCAACAAGAGTCACAGAGAGAACCTACCCTAAAACATGCAAACCAAAAAGCTGACATACTTTTCCTGCTACTCTGTATGTTTTGTGGTGTGCACGTCACCCCACAGTGATTCACTGTCTTGTGTTTGATCATACAACAATGAGAAATCATGTTGTCATAATTTTATGTTGGTATAATTTAGTTGTGAACACAGATTACAGGCTGAGATGTACGCTATATGACCTAAACTGAATATTTCTATCATTGAGAAAAATCTCTGTTCAGTGTAGCTTTATAATACTAGAATGAGAACAAGGTCACTAGATTGTGTTTTATAATGCAACAGAAATGCCGAACATATATAGTAATATAATATAATATATAGTAACATGTACATGTATATACTATTAAAAAAATATACCTCTTTCATTTTAACCTTGGCCTGGAGATTTCTGTCCCCAGATTTGTGATGCAGTGAAGACATTATGTATACTATAAAGATATACAGTATATCCAGCCAAGAAAAAAGCCCCACAGGTCTTAAAAGACTGTGTCAGCAACCGAAAAATGAAGAAATTATAGTGCAAAATGGGTTGCCAAACAATTCCATGGAAATAACGACAATAAAATAAAGCCATAGCATTTCCAACTTCCTGCAAGATAGGTTGGATACTGTCTTGTAGTACATAATCAACCTAAAAAATAGTTTTATCACACAGGCTTGCACAGTAACCCACAAAGTCAGTTAAGGGGAATTGTTTTAGAAAATGTGTGTTCCCATTGGTAAACCAATTTCATAGAAAACACAAACTTTTATTGAAGCCAGAATGAACTTTAAGAAGGTCACAGAGCCTGAGGACCCTAACAACATCAAACAGGATATTCGTAGTAAAAGAAATATGGCCGTTCGGAAAGGGGGATTTGAAAACAGACAATACGTTGCTTCAGTAGGCATGGCGTTAGTGTTGTATTTTCAAAGTGTCAGGTCCTATTATGGCTATTATCTTCATTCAGAGCTGTACAAGCCAAAGCAGGCTTTGTGCGATGTGAGATGTATGTGTTCCTTTCAGATGTGGTACTTTGACTCAGCATGGATGTGTGTGTGTGTGTGTGTGTATGTGTGCGTGTGTGCGTGCATGCTTGTGAGTGCCTACTGCCCCCCGTTTGGCCCTCTCTGTTCCACTTGTCTCAACATGCTCAGGACCTGGGCCTTTATACATTTCTTTTTGATCCTCCCGTCTCCCCTCCTCATCCTTCCCTCCCTCATTCTTAAGCTTCTTTCCCTACCACCCCTCCATCTATACCTCTTGTTTCAGTGTGTCCCCAGCCCTCCTCCCCTCTTCTTCCTCCTCTCCACCCCCCTCATCCTACCTCCCTCTTCTCTCTCTTTTTCTTACACACGGATCTTATTGCTTCAATCCTCT
>CABFOQ010024343.1:25427-45624 GCA_900660455.1 Gephyroberyx darwinii
GCCTAATTTTAGCTATCTTGGTTGAACTAAAAATAGCCAATGATAGCTTAACCATTATTAATATTTCCTGTGGTGGTGTTGCAACCAAGACAGTCAGGAAAACCATCTATGAGGATGCCACATTGTAGTATTTGTATTGTAACAATTATTGGTACTATTTGTTGAATTATTATAGACTGTTAATAATGTTGATCAATAAGGATTGGGCCTAGAAAAATATGAACATTAAAAGTCAAAAGTTAAACTTGTCAGCATTAGACTTGCAAACTCTGGTCTTCTGGCTGTGTGTTGATCACACAGATAAGAGCTGAATGAAATAACTAAGATAATACAAGGCTACACATTTTTGTGGAAATTGAACCTGTAATCTGTGGAGTCCTGGTTGTGCTGATGTACTCTTGTGCATACCTGTGATGAGACTGGAAACCAGCAGGGGCAGCACCAGCATCTGAAGCATTCTCATCAGCAGTTCTCCAGGGAAAGAGAAGAACTTCACCTCTCGGTAGGACATGTTATACGGCCGCAGGGCAAACCCTAGGATTATACCTACAGGAAGGAATAGAGTTGGAAGATCATTTACACCTGTAGTGGCACGTTATCATGTCAAGATGTCTCAATATATTTATGATATATTATTATATTAATATTGCATATTAATACTTCATTAATACCTCCATCTCTACAGTCTCTCACTCCGTCCTCCTGACTAGTGTAATGTGTGTAATCAAACTCAGAGGCCACACTGTGTTATTATCACCCACGTCTCTGTCTCTCTCTCTCTCTCTCTGTCTCTCTGTCTCTGTGTCTCTATCTGTCTCTCTCTCTGTCTCTCTCTCTCTCTCTCTCTCTCTCTCTCTCTGTCTCTCTCTCTCTCTGTCTCTCTCTCTCTCTGTCTCTCTCTCTTGCTGTCTAATCTTGTCCCCAGACACCTCTAGCGGTGTTTAGCATGGCTTCATGACTTGATACCCAGCTTATATAGCATTATGGGGACAACATCAGGGTGAAAGCCCAATATGATTTCTCACAAGACCAGGAAATGAAAAATTAGTAGAGAAATTTGCAAGAAATGCTGCAGTTTATCCTCTAAAATGTATTCACAAACAAAAGACAGCCCACACCCATTAAGCAATGATGCAAGAGAGGGAGTGCTATAATGAGGCTGAAACCATGTGAGACAGCTAGCTGGGAATACTTGTATTGTGTAATGACATATAAATATTAAACTATTATTATTATTACTATTATTATATTACACTTATATTCACTGCAGGTTCAACATCAAACACCAATACCCATGCCCTCAACGTGGAAGGGTAAATGACTTTTCTGTGGATAGTTCTGTGACCCTGACGTCACATTTTCATTCTCTTGTAAAAGTGTTTACGGCTGTTCTTTTCTTCAATTCCAATAAAACCCATTCCAAGAAGAGGCAGTTTGTCCATTGCAGCACTAATGCTCCAATAGGCCCAGGTGGCTGACCCAGAGGCCCAGAGTAAAGCGTATCCCAAATTCGACAATCAATCAAATGACTGTGTCTTGGTGCTGTGTAATTCTATCAGGGCTGCAGATGTGGAAGCAATGGGTGGGCCTGGCTCATTTTCTACTGGGTAAGGTTCAAAGGTTAATGGTTACGTGTCAAGGGTCAGCTACAGGGTCACATGAGGCCACTCTGCTAAGTTCATCTGAGTTTACTCTATTCTCTGATCCTGTTTCTCTTTTCCTTCTTCCATCCTGTTGGAAGGGGGTTGTCACACCAGACTGACAGATTGTTGTATGATAGAGAGGAGAGGAGAGGAGGGCAGATCAAATTTGAGCCTCTTCCCTTAACCTCCACTGTTTAATCATTTAAATCGCCAAATGCATCAATCTGGCTCACAGTTTTAAAAGTTACAAAAAGGATGTAAACATTTTCCTCCCACAACATAAAGTTATTGAATCAATGAAATCCACAGATCCACTGAAAAGAAAAAACATTCAGCGCTTTCAACACACTCACCAATAATAACAGCAGCGACGGTGAAGATCACAAACGCATTACTCCTGAAGCATCCTTTAACATCATCTTTTGTGATGTTCTCCACTCTCTTCTTGGCCTTCAGTGAACGGGACTGGATCCCATCCCGGATCTGGCGGAGACCACTCTGGGCCCGCTGTGGGTTCTCCCCATTACTTTGAGTCATGGCTGCTGCTGCGGTGGGTGAAAGTAGACTCTTGAGATCCGTTACAAAACGTGTAGGAACTTGCACTCCACTCAAGTCTGACGTGAACCTTGAATGTGCTGCTGCTTGAGTTGTTACCTGTTGCTCTTCTCTCTCTCTCTCTCTCTCTCTTCTGGTCCGATGTTTGCACGTTGCTATGGAGGATGAGGGGTGGGAGGTATTGTAAGCATTAAATAAGTGAGGAGCTCAAAAAAAATGAATTGCAAAATGCAGTCATGCACTCTGTCAAACACTTTGTACAGTCGGTATCGTCTAAATGGTAGAGCCAGTAAGCCTGGGTATCATTAGGATTTGTCCGATTCCATTTTTGATTCTCCTTTGATTCTTTATCAATTCCTATTAGATAAAATGGAGCCCTAACATCAAAATATGTCATTGTTTGCATGTTAGGCATCAATAAGAGGAATCAATTGTACAGGAGCTTAGCAATCGGGCAATTTGGAACCAGGACTAAAATGGAAATGGTTCTTGATACCCAGCCCTAATCACCTCTATAGTCATAATACAGTCAGTAATTCTAAAAACAAACATTTCATATATGGATTGGAAAACATTTGGATGTGGAATCAGCAAAGTATAAACTTTTTCTGACAATAGATATTGTCCCCCACATATAGACAATGTTTTATGACACTGGGACCATGAAAAACCAATAAAATGCATTGTAAATTTTAAGAAATGCATGGGGATCAATGGGAAAAACTGGCCTGTCTATTCCTTTCACACATAAGCTTTTAAAAACGACACTGATGTAAAATGAATGAGGAGAATCCAGCAACACTTGGCTGCTTGTGGGTATTACATGTAAACCCACAAGGCAGGCTTCCTCATTGAAGACTGCCTACTCCACATGTGGACAGCTTTGATACTCTCTTACTCATGTCCACAAATGGAGTCACATGTGCCCCCCCCCCCACACACACATACACACACACACACACACACACACAAACAAACACGTACACACACATGTCAAATGGTAAAAAACTTCCACAAACACATCAAATGGTAAAATGCTCAAAACAAACCTGTTTCTGTACCTTTAGACTTGAGCAATAGCTTCCTGTGAAGTAATTTTTCTGTTTTTGAAGGGATAATTCTGGTTTAAATCCTTAGTGGTCAGTGGAAGACGGACAGAGGAGCTCTTTAGCTGTGAGCTGGTTGGTGGGAGCAACCAGCAGTGAACAGGAGAGAGCAGAGGAAAGGAGGGAGCAAGAGAGGCAATGAGGGAATGAAAGAGCCAGTGAGAGAATGGAGGCGGTGCATAGTAGAAGAAAAAGCTAGTCTTAGTCACAAACACAGTGTGGGCTTGTGGGGAGGGAGGCAGGGACTAAAAAAGTAAAGTAAAAGTTGGTGGGGGGGACCTGCATTTCAGACAGAAGGGAGCTTGAG
The DNA here is from genome assembly GCA_900660455.1 of Gephyroberyx darwinii. Classification (NCBI taxonomy): domain Eukaryota; kingdom Metazoa; phylum Chordata; class Actinopteri; order Trachichthyiformes; family Trachichthyidae; genus Gephyroberyx; species Gephyroberyx darwinii. Next base: position 29,039 of record CABFOQ010024343.1, read on the forward strand.
GAATAATGAGCTTTCTAAGCAGGCAAAAGAGAAAGGACCTTCTTGTTTTCTTCTCTGCCTCTCAGTCTTCTTTTCAAATGGTTTTTCATGCTTGATAGGTTCAGCCTGATTGGAGATTCCTATGGAGAGAGTCAACAGAGAAATAAAAGCCCTCCATCCATCAAAAAATATGGAAGTGAATTACCCATTCATACATTTTCTTTGGCATATCTCCAACAGAAACAGTCATCAGTCTATCTCAGTTCAGCCTCGTGGCTTATTTTGCTGCTTTGTAATAAATGTGCAGACAGACATTTCACACGCACGCTTTTCAAAGTCCACTGCGTCATCTTTTTTTTCTTTAGTTTGTTAAGCTGTACAGAGTGTATAAATATTTACCAAGTGTCAGTGGTACAACTGGTACCATGCAACGTTTAGCTGTGATGATATGAACTGGGCTTGGGGTCCAGGGGGGCTTCGGTAGGCAATGAGCTGACTACTGTGGTAGTTAGCTACACATTGGCCAGTTCTGACAGAGCATTAAAACATAACACAACTACTAAAATGTGGGCACAGGGGACACAGTGGTTTAAAAGGAAAAATTGTTTCATGGAAGATGATGCAACTACAGATTGGCTGATCACCAGGAATGTTGAAAGAAAAGTTTAACGAGTACAATTTAGGGGAGGTTTGCAGTGGAAGTCAGGAATTTAGAGTTGGGCCAGTGCAATGTGATTGACTATGTTTAGTGTGTGGGGGTGTGCATTTGGATAAAAGCGTCTGCTAAAAATGACTGTAATGTGTATATGAACGGATGTGTGTCTGAAAGAGAGGGAGAGTATGATACGGGCATCCTTCATGACTCATAGTGAATCCATGTTTGGCAGTGCGGGTGAGAATGTTATGAAATGGTTCAGTCAGTAAGTCATCTATGCATACTGTACTTCATGCTTCAAATGTTTTAAAGGGGATTTTGGTGACATCACACATCCTCTTACTGTTTCCTGTCATTATCCACCCCATCGAAAGCAGGAAAAATGGCCTATAGAGGGAGTTTCAAGTATTTGGTGGGCATTTAATTATGTACTTGTGCCTGCATCGCTGCCATTGATTTCTCTGTCACTCCTTCCACAATTGATTGTCAAAGTAAACCCTGAAGAAGACTAGGCTGCTGATCCATATATGCACAACATATATATAAGATCCCATTCACAACTCATATCTGTTCTTTAATGGCTAAATAATGCTTCCATCTCGAGCTGTCCTGTAGAGGTATAAAAGGTTGGTAAAATGGACATGAACTCTAATTGGTAACAAGATAAAGCAATAGTATTTTTAGTAATAGCGGTAACAGTGGGTTGCTTGGGGATTTCAGCTAGAATCATCATTCATAATATTACTGAGCAACAAAGACAAACATTGGCTTGTTAATGATATAATCGTCCCTCAGAGAGGCAGTCAAGGGCTGAAAAGCAGGAAGAGAGAATGGCTACGGTGTTAAGGTCTTCCTCTGTCATCCCATGGGCCTCAGAAACGCTGGACAGCTTCTCTCCACACTGAGTCTAAGGACTGGTGACTGGTGAGCCACTACAACAGCACACACACTGGCTATTGTAGTTATCATGAATGGTAGCCATGTTAGCTCCACAAATCCTCCTACATCATTGCCGCTATGCCACTTACATTTAAACGCAGAGGCATTGATTAAGAGTTTGGACATCCATGTTGACCCCATGTTACCTGGGATCCTATGGCAGCTTGTTGTTAGAGTGTTGGGTTTCTCACCATGTCAATATTATGTAGGATTATACACATATTTGCAGAGAAGAGGAGTCAGTTTGGAGAGAGGACAATAATTGGTCATGGCAGAACATGAATTTTCTTACTTTCACAATTGTGTTGTGGACCAATGCGCTGTGTTGACAGTGGTTAGTGCTAAGGGACACAACTTTATCCTCGACACATCAGTGGTCCTCAAATAGAGATGAACTATTTTCAAAAGAGCTGAGACATTTGAATGGAGTGATGAGGTCACGAGAGGACTCAGACAAAGAAGCACTGGACAGCTTTTTCTCAACAGCTGGTCCAAAAGAGCTAGGGACTGGGACAGAGTTTTAGATTAGATTAGATTAGATGGCTCTTTATTGTCCCTGAAATACAAGACAGTACAAAGCAAGAGAGGCACACATCACTATACAATAAACAACTTTGGTCAACAGGCGGTATAAAGAAAGATCCTAAAAATATACAAAGAAACAGAAATATACAAAAAATATAAAAGTAGTGCAAGGAATAATAGTGAGTGACTGATTGAGATTGAGTTGACCATGAGATTGAGTGAATGAGTGAGTAGGTGACTTAAAGTAAGACACTGAGCGAATGAAAGTGTGTGAATGAAAAACTGCATGAGCAAGTGATTGATCGAGTGAGTGAGGGATCCAGTGAGCATATGAGTGATGATTTGAGCATGTGACTATGTATGCGATTGGATTTTTTTTTCATTCATTGCGTTGAACTTCCACTGAATATTACATCCAATCCACTAATAAATATTTGAATACTTCATAGGACGTGGCACCCAAGGGGTTTTGGGTGAAAATAGCAAATGAGGTTGATAATTCACTGACAGTTGGTGTGTGTCTAGCTCGCAGATTCACAGCAGAATGTTTTCACACTGTCAATCTGCTCTGCTCCTTGTTGTTATCACACCACCCTTCACCCCGCCTCCATGTTATGTTGTCTGTGATAAACACTATAAAGGGCATTTTCTGTGGTTAAAGTGTTTCTAGCAGATTCTCATTCATAATACAATGTTGGTATTGAAACACTAACTTTACCTCAACTGATGTGTTGGAAAGTAGGTGCACACATTATAATATGCTCTTGGCATTTCATTATACTTTAACCAAACAAAAGCACATGAATAGTGAGCCATTAACCTCACTCACTCTCTCTTAGAGTCAAAAGTCACAGATGTGGTATACTTAAACTGAACTGGTATGTGTGTGTGTGTGTGTCCAAGAAGCAGCAGCCAATTTTTCAGTGACACCAATCCAAACAGGACAAAATCCTGGTTTTCCCATCATTAAACCGCAGCTCATCTGGAAGGTTTTAAATCCAAGACCGCACCATTTTGTTTTACCTCACCACAGTGATCTGTGGCATCTCTCACACAGCTATCCCAACAGGCAACAACAGCCTCTTTTGTCTTCAGAGGACAGAGCAGGGATCGGCTGATGGGGTCGACTGAAGAGGATAGCTTGTAAATCAAGAAAGGGAGCGTAAGGGGTGGGGAACCAGGAAACCCTCCGCAGAGCACACAGAGAGGAACAGGTTAATGGGACACGTCACTATGGATGCGGGTTAGAATTTGTCGCCTGTGTGTGTATCTGTGTTTTCTCGTACAGACAACGCTAGAATTGTTCAAACCTCTCTGATATGGCCGGGAACACAACAGTCTTTTGCCTCATGAACACAAACCTTCAACTCATCTAAACAAGGATACCTGCACTAAATAAACATGCAACTGCAAATTATGAAATCTTGACCAGATTTATGCCAAAGTCATCTCTCTTCTCCTCTGTCCTCTGTAATTCTTCTAGTTTTTGTGTGTCTGTCTGTCTCCACACTATTGATAAAGCCGTAGATCACAGAAGTGATGCGATATTGGATATTTCAACCTTATGGCTCAGTGGGCTCAAGTGTGTCCAATGCAATGTGTTTGAATATGGCTCACTAGCTTTGTCACGTCACAATATACGACACAATATAAAGACATAACAGAAATAAACAACTTTACTGCACTTCACACACTGACCAGTGAGGTTGGGAAACTCCCACTCCTTCTTCAGTCTTCAGTCTTTTTTTTCAGTTCTGTTAAATAGATTACGGGGGAATGTGGAACAAAGTGGGTTTGTGGTATTTGTTTTTGATGATCTGTTCTGTTTGAGGATCCTTGTCGATAACAGGAACCATGTGGCTATTGGTATTGTGTTCCTTGGGGTTTTACAGGCATGAAAATAGGGAATCAGATCCTGTGTTGTTGGACGTATTGACAGGAACACAAGTCAGTATGGAAAGTAGGTTGCTTTTCTGCCTGATTTTAATTTTGAGTTCCTAGTCTGTTTGTTGCCATACCTCACAAAGTAAAATGAAGGAAACACTGGGTAATATGATGTCATCAACAACTTCTAGTCATACAATCAAATCACACACACAGCTCTTTCTCTCCCTCTCTCTTACTTTTTCTCTCTCACACACACACAAACACACATATTAAATATTAAACAAACAAATACACACACTCAGACAGGCCATGCCCTCAATCTCAGTGTGGTTGTGTGTGTAACTGTAGCTGGCCCAGACTGCCCTACCAGGCCAGTAGATTCAGATGGGAGTGGTTCACTCCCAGGGGGGTGATGTATCCAGGACAGGTTATAGGATCTGCAGTCTACGGTGGCCCTCTAGGGACAGACAGAACTGGGTCCACTTTGTTCACTGGCATCATTGTGCACCAGGGTTTCCCATGGATCAAATGTTATAGACTTCAAACCCCGGGGTCTCAGCGCACTCGTAACTGTTGTTCAGTGGGCACGCTGGGAGACAAGGCTGTTCACACACACAGGCTGTTTCTCACTGGTCCGAATGAGGCCACACTGGATCTGCTCCCAGTGACTTAACTCCTCATCTGGTTGTGGAGAAGGAGGGGAGGGGCAGACAAGATGCTAGAAGCATGGATAAGGAGAGGGGGAGGCCGACTAGGGCTGAACACTAAGGAGTGGGCGAGCATCGAGAACTGGAAGAGACAGAGGGAGTCTAGACACTTGGTAACTGTAGCAGACTGGATTCAAACACAGGAAAACAAATATACACACCTGTCAGCCAAGAAGGAATCCCTTCTGCTCCAAGGCCATTTTTAGTCCTACAGGGTTTCACGCAAAACCAATAATCTTAATGATACTCTACAATCTGGATGGGTGACAGAGGCAGGATAAACAACTCTAACTGGAACCAAATTTAAAGATGAGTATGTAAGGCGTGGATTCAGAAATGCCTGAAATGCAAGTCTGCAGCCAGTCTGATCTGGTGGTTCGTGCTGCTAAATTTGTATATTATTCAATTTAACCCTTTGGTAAAACCTGACATCGCTGCTCCTGCCTGAAAGGGAATTTCACATTCTTAGTAACATTCATAACTGTTTTCACAAAATCACAGCACAACACATCATGGTGCTTTTGAAAGGATAGTGCGTAACATAAATCCTTTGTTGTAAAACGATTGCATTTTTTAAAATAGATTTCAGAATTGAGCTTTTCTGTTAAATGCAGGGCTTATTTAGGAACCTGAGGTGTGATAGCAGTAGGCTATATATTTTAGATCGAACAGGGCTTTGGTACGAGGCCTAAATTATTTTTCTCAGTGCCCTGGCCCTGTGGTGCCAACGGGCGTGACCAGAAACCAGACCGTGCCTTCGTTAACAATGTGTTTAAGGTTACGTTCCCTCTCAAAGAATAAAACACGACACTCATCTTTATTGTCTCGTAAACAACCCATCATTGTGACTATGAATAAAAGATGAAAGCATGACAATAATATGAAAGAGTGATGATAATAGAGTGGATGAGAGATAAAGGAGAAATAGAGCTGGATATTTAAAGTGTGTGGGAGCTCAGACAGGGCTGCTAGCTCACCTTACCACGGATGCTGCAACGGCTTGGCTTCACTCTTACCGCCTTACTCCCAATTTCAGCTAAACTTACAAGGAGGGAAGCAAAATGGTCACAGATGGGAGCTGTAACACAAAATGAGAAAAAAGAAATGGACCATTAGGTACAATTGTTTTCTCCTGTAAATTTGGGCAAAACACACATCCTGGCTCCAAGCACTGAAAAAAGCATGTCGTTATGCAGAAGAAGCTATGAGAGTAATGTTACATTACTGTGCATGCGGCGCACTATGTGTGCTAGGCTATCATGAATTGGCACTGTATGTTAAATATTACAGCTAAGTTTATGTTAAAAATATACTGTGCCATATAAAAGGCATGGCTTCAATATGTGTAGGGATAACGAAAAGCAATCTGCATGTAAATAGCTTTTGTACATTAGCAGGTGCTAAAACTGGATGATCCCTGCTTGCCTCAGTCTCTCTCAAAATTCATGAAACAAGTTCAACTTTGTTGAACTGTGTTGAACTGTGTTGTTGTCTCACCCTACTGGTAGATTTTTTCACTGGTTGCAAGAAATCACAGTGAGCCATGCAAATTATTCATTAATCAAACCAAGCTTTCAGTCAACAAGCATGTGATGCTCTGATGACGGTCTTGATGACGGTCTCGTTTAGCTTAATAAATGTACGGAAATTGCATGGATCAAAGTGTGAGTCAGCTGTTCATTATGGATTTGATTGGTAACCCTAGCACCTTAGCAGAGATTCTGCTCTAGAGACTCGATACACTCGAGACTCGATACACTCGATACACGATACATGAAGTAAATCACTTACTGAGATGAATATTTATAGATTATTTTACATCCTTTACCTTTTGGCTGATTTGACTCTGTAACATGTCATGCTGTTACTGAGCTCTGAGGTTGCCTTAGGGTGCATAACTAGCAAATACATTATTTATTTTTTTTGCAGTTATTTACTACTTTGTCCAAAGAATTGCCAACTAGACAAACAGATTACATACAGTGTTGTTATTGTTTTGTTAAAGTATCTTGTTTGACTGAAATCCATACAGCGTCTGAGGCAATTTAATGAAAATGCATCATATATTTTAGTTTCAATAATAGCCGCATTAGCTGGCACATATTTTTCCATATTCCATATTTCTCCTTAGTGGATAAGTAAGACTACAAGCCTCTGTTGAACATAAGTTTACTGCTTGTAGTCCAAACATAGTATGTAATACCATATGTATATCTAGTGGGTTATTGGGTCAGATTTAATCACAGATGTGGTCCAAAAATAAAGCTAAAAAGGGTGCTGGATTTGATAACCTTTGTTAACATGGTGGATTTAATCCTGCTCTCATCCCCTTTCCCGCCCTAAGAAGTGTAATGAGAATCATAAGGGATTAAGAGGATTCATTACCTCCATCTAGTGGTGGCAACTGTAAAATAGATTTTCATCTGGAAAGCCACTTCTGACAACAGGTGAGGGGCATTCAATGTAACCATACCTACGTTAGCCAGTCAGTTAACTACGTATTTACTTAGTTTAACTATTTATTTAAGTTTAGCAATGGAAATGTCCATGACGACAGACAATAATAAATAACTAATAGTACTGAACTGCTGAATTGTTCTCTCTACACAATAACAACAACTTCTACAGAACATACATCTACACACTAACTGCTAGAGAGAGAGAAGTATGTAGACTGACAGATGGCCTCACTAAGCTGGTCCTGACACTGCCACAGCACCTGCTACCACAGCCAGGTTGTATCTACACTGTGACTATACACAGCACGGATCAGGGCAATAAGCCTGCAGGAGTTCTCTCACTCTGGGTAGCTGCTCAGACAGATATTAAGCTGGCAGAGAACTACTAGTGACAAGGACCAACAAAGGAACTAGAGACGGACTACTAATCTACACTGGGCTGTATTATGTACACAATGGATATACAGGATTTATGTGGTTATCAATAAACCTAAATAACTATATAAACCAAATGGAGCTGATGGACAATCTTCTAGAGGACTGGCTGGAGTCTCAGGACATTTTTGGGTCGGTGTGGATGAATGCACTGGGCGGGTTCAGTCGCGTTGAGGACTGGTCTATTTGTCTGAACCTTGTGGAGCACTTGTGTCTGGACCTGCTGGGCCAGATGGACTTTCTACTGGAACACAGGGCTGTGTGCTTCGAGCTACTGGGTTCACTGTATGCCGATGAGCCCTACGTCTGGATGTTCCTGCACAGCTAAAATGGTTTAAGGATGTTTTTTTCCAGCATTTCTCTCTGACATTTTTACATGGGTGCAAAGGCCTCTGAAACATTATTCAAACCATGAAGTGACACCAAAACTCTAATACTTTGTACTTCTTTGGCAGGGTATAGTTGATATGCCTTTTTAATGGTCGGGGAAACTCCATTTCTTTAAGTTTATTCTGCTTAAACAAATGCTGTACAGTTGAGAGTAACAGGAAAGATGATAGATCAGGGCTGACATCCCCCTTGTTCCTGTAAATAATACAACGTATCTCCCAATGTTGACTGCAGATTTTAGAGGAAAATGTAAGGGAAAATCATTTCCAAAGCATCACCCTTGATAAATTTTGACAAATGATCCACTAATTCTAAATGGACATTGTATTTTGAAGAAAGCAAAGCAAAACATGTTACTGCACCTTGCTACACTATACAACAAAGTAAACATAAAGGCACATTTTGCTGAGGTGACTTCTAGGAGAACTGAGCCAAACATATGTGTGGACACCTGGACCATTGCACTGCTGACATGTTCCAACATGGGTTTTTATCTATTTATTTATCTATTTCACAGGACTGGATATGCACCAAACCAGAGATCTAACAAGACCTAAAAACATTAGCAAGATTAATGCATTCCCTGAGAGGCCAAATGCACAACAAGGAGGGCAGGGGTAACACAGGAAATGCACAGGATTAACTGTTTGTGTGAATCTGCTCTGGGAAGGTGAATGCAGAATTGTGTAATAAAAGTTATTGTGTAACTGTAAGTATTTATTTAGTGTTAGCTGTGGTGATCTTCATGCATTCCCATTCAGTTCCAAGACTGTTGGTTAGCATTCCTCAACACAATCAATTTGCCATCTATCAGAAATAGCCTACATCAGAGGCTTCAAAGATCCTCCAAATAGATGCACATTAGACCACTGACCCCCATTTGATAAGATGTTGTATAAAGGAACCCCATCTGAGCCAATTCTTGCAGTTAGTTATTTAATGGGAAATTTCATGGTAAATAAAAAAGGTGGGTAAACTATGGCCTCCAGGTGGCAATCATCATATGGCAAACAACCACCAATATTTTATTTTTTTCCCCCTGAAAAAACCTCACCCTCACCCATATAATTTACATCAGTTTGATTATACTTCATATGATGTATGCTAAGAGTTTTTCAGTCGTAAAGTGGGTAAACTCTATTCCTGCAATTAAAATCTGGGGAAACTCCTATTCCTGCAAATGAAAAGGTGAGGTAAATTGGATGTAGGTGGGTTTAACCTCCACTAGATTAGATTAGATTAGATTAGATCAGATTCAACTTTATTGTCATTGCACAGAGTACAAGTACTGAGACCACGAAATGCAGTTTGGCATCTAACCAGAAGTGCAAACAGCAGTAAAGTGCAGAGTATGTACATATATAGTGGTAGATAAATATTAAATAAACAATAAGGGATATATATGAATATGCTATATACAGTATGGGCAATATTGACAGTATGAGCAGTGTGAAATGAATACTCTAGATATGTACAGTATAAACAATAATGGCAGTACATGGTACAAAGTATATGGTGCAAGGTAAACATAGTGCACAAATATAGATAAATACTACACCCCTGGTCATTACTATAGGTGGGGTGATAAACCCAGTAGTCAATCCTTAATCATTCACCCAAATGAAATAACAGTGAAATCTAACTAAGGATCCTCCTTATGAACCGTTAGCAACCCCTGGAGGGTTAGCAAGATTTCTCCTACAATACCCAGAATTCCTTGTTGAGACGGAGCAATGACGCGGGTGCTCGTTACGCAATGTTGATTCAAAGGTTGTGTACACTTTTACGGATTCCACGTCTCGGGAACACGATGTGACTGCGTTTCTGAGTCGGCAGAAAGAGAAGAGAGGAAGGTAAGTACCAATACAGCTCTGCGCCTGTAGTTGTAACGTTACTTACATGTGTTCACTGAATAAATCCTAATCAGAAAATCAGAAGATCTCACTAACCAGAAGCTTAGACTTTATAAATGAGCGCTGTTTTTTTCAATAATAACATGAGGACGTCCGCATGACCGTGTCTAATGAATGGTGAAACTCGTGAAAATAATCAGTTGTGTACAGAGGTTCAACTCTTGTGACAGTGTGCCTGGCGACACCCGTACGAAAAACAACTCCTGTGATCCTAGAACAAATTTTACTTAACAAAAACCCAGAAAAACTATAAACGGTACAACATATCATATAGGAACAATATAGGATATTATAATGATCACGATAATGAACAGGAGATTAAAATACAAAGTACACAGAAACCCGTTTTTATATACGCTGCAGGCAACAGTGTCCATATTACGGACACTGTTGCCTGCAGCGTTACAGAATTGGATATTAGTTAGTATTAGTTTTAGTATTAGTATTAGTTTTGGATATTATTACTACCAGACTTTGAGCTTCAAAAGCACCTAAAGAGAGACACCTGTTCTACCTTTGTCTGGCTTTTGTTGTGCTTTCTACCTCCCTTTGTCCTCTTTCATTGCCCTGGGTGTTCAGGTTGCACTGGTTCTCTTCTTCTTCTTCTTCTTCTCTCTCTCTCTCTCTCTCTCTCTCTCTCTCATTCATTCATTAGATAACAGCTGACACCACCACTGTTTGGAGTTTCTCTAGTGAATTTCCTCTCTCTCTTTCAGTATGCTATGACAAGTTCATGACGCCAATCTATCTATCCATGTCATCACTATGAGTGGCGCTGTGCTGGCCATAGTGGTCATAGTGGTCTTCTTCTTGGCCCTCTACCTCCTCCAGCGCTATGGAGACTTCATCAAGCAGCAGCGGATGGTATTGGTAGGAACCCTGCTGTCTTGGTACCTCTGCTTCCTCATCGTCTTCATCCTGCCACTTGATGTCAGCACGGTATGAAACTGTTGGAGCTATTTGCTGTGTGTGTGTATGTGTCTGTGTGTGTGTGTGTGACAGTATGATATGGAATATTAAAGATCATTTAATCTTTAGATGTTTGATCAATAGATGATCAATAGATCTTCTATCTCACTGTGTGTGTGTGTGTGTGTGTGTGTGTATACATGTGTTCTCTGCTCCTCTTCTAGACCATCTACAAGCAGTGTAAGATTGATAACGGAGAGCACCCTGCTCCAGTGACACAAGCAAGTCACACAAATCAGACAGAATCCAACTTACCTGTTTATCCAGCCGTCAGGTAAATGGGACACCTTTTGAATTATTGTCATTGAAGCCACACTTTTTCTTAGTTTTCAGGAAATTCACAACATTAACACGTTCATTTGGCCATATGTTCACTTCAACAAGGATGCTAAATATATATCATCTTTTGGCTAAAAGACGTATGAAAATGAATGTTCATATTCAATAATAAGCATAGTTTTACAATGGCACGCCAAAACGTGTTATATAAGCTATGCACAAATTGGACAATTCTAGCATCTACAGCTGCATTTTTGGCATCTAACCTCGTCAACAGATATTGACAACGCTGTATCGTTTGCAGAGCAGCAGTCGATCAGGTTTTAGCAGAGGAGCTCATCCCTCTGACTTCTTGAAGAGATGTTAGATGTGTTTCAGTGCTTTAAATCTTTTGTGGGTTGATGATAAACCATTCAAGACACCGGCAGTGTCTGTTGTCTGTTGTCTGACAATCCCTTTTCTGCTTTGAGTGCTTTGTACAAAATGTTTTCCTGATAACATTAACATCGTGATTATATGACGTAATCTGTTTCATTTTACATACATGTTACTGTTAGGTCCTCTGCTCTGCTGAAAAATGCTTGTAATGCTGCAGATTTCAAACTTGAATTGGTTTGGTGGGAAATTGGGTTGGATATCTTTAGACATCAATTTCTTCAGAATAATTCCTAAACGCTAGCAGAGAGACAGTAAACATACGTGGTAAGCAACAACTGTACTCTTCACTCATGAGACTGAATTTACCTACATGTTCAACAGTATATTTATCAGTGATTTTTTTCTTGTGTTGAAAAAGTGTCATTACACTGTGGCACTTTCACAACAGCCAATTAAGTTATGTCATAGGTCATATGATGAGAGAAAGTTAGGCAACATTTAACTGCTTATCTTTTATCTCAGTTAATAAAAGTGTGAGTATATGCCAAAGGCGTTGTATGCTCACATTTGTGTGTGTGTGTGTGTGTGTGTCTCAGTCTCAGTGTACCCAAAGTGTGTGAGGAGCCATGGAGTTACATCCCAGATGACATCCTACCAGTGTTCTGGAGAGTGGTGTACTGGACTTCACAATTTCTCACCTGGTGAGATTCTACCATTCACACACACACACACACACACCCACCCACACATACACACACACTGTGGAAGAATGTATTGTATTGTATCTTGTATTTCTATGTACCCTTTATGATTCTTGTTAGTATGACATGAACTGTTCCTCATGTGACTCAGGTCCTGGATGCACGCTTCATTATCGTTCCTATGGGTTGTGTTTAGATGATAATGGAAGGCCTGTCTCACTCATGTTCCTGATCAGACGCGCTCTCACAGAACAGATTGTTCAGTAGATGTTTAGAAACTAGCCTGTCCTCCCTTTGCTTTATCATCTCTGTTCAGACGTTTCTCTGGTAGACATCTGCATACCCTACCTTGTGTGTGTACCTCTCTCCTGAGCTCAGCTTTTTGTTTAAATAGACTTAAGTAAATCACGACTTGACTTGACTCTGAATCTTTAGTTAAACATTTTTATTCAACACACATAAACACACAAACATTCATTCGCTCAAGCACTCACTACTCACTACAATAGTTGTCAATTCTGTCTTTTGTTACAAAGAGAATTTGGTCATTTGGTGTATTCACTCTCACTTGCTTGTGTGTGTGTTTATCTGTTTGGACAGGCTGCTGTTACCCTTCATGCAGTCCTATGCGCGGTCAGGAGCTTTCTCCAGGGTCGGAAAGATTAAAACAGCTCTGATCGAAAATGCTATCTACTACGGCACCTACCTCCTTATCTTCACCTCTTTACTCATCTACCTGGCTGTTCACTTGCAGTGGAAACTCACATGGTAAGTAAAGAATAGTGTGTAGAATCTGAATCTTTCTTGCTTTTACACTGCAGGACGACACAAACAGTTCTTCATGGCATAGAGCAATAGTAATGAGCAAAGTGGCAACATTCATCATGGCCCATGCCTATGTCTCTAGCTTGTTTCTCCTGTTCTTTTCTTTTATTCTACACTTTGCACCTGATGGCTTTGACGTCTTTCTCTAGTTGTGAAAGGTCAGTTACAGTCCATTCTGGCTTTCTGTGATCCGGTTGGCTTATCAATGGCGAAAAAACAAGCAACCCATCACCCAGAACTTTGAGCACAGAAACACTACTAAAGTGACATCAGCATCAACATCAGTATTTTTCTTCAGCTATGTCCTGATCCCTGGGATGTTAGGCGACCTTTCCTGACACTGCAGAGTGTAGTCCAATAATACTACATAGGATGGCCAATGGAACTAGCAACACTGCTTTTATGTAAACTTCAAAGAATAGAAAAGAAAGAAATAATAATGCCAGTGAGTATGAGTATGAGTATGAGTAGTGTAGTGTGTTTCTACACTGCCCCATGCCAGCATATTGATTTATTTGTCTTTGTAAACCTTGTGCAGGACACAGCTACAGACCATCGGCATCACAGCTGCCAACACCTGGGGTCTCTTCCTTCTAGTGCTGTTGCTAGGCTACGGCCTGGTGGAGATCCCACGCTCCTATTGGCTCTCATCATGCCATGGTTACCTGCTGGCCAAGACCTACTTTAAGACAGCCAAGATGGCCACTGAGAAGGCGGAGGCCGAGGAGAACTTAGCAGATGTTATGGAGGTGAGAGGACTGTGTCTAACCGTCAATAACACATTCTGTATTGGTAGCTGTGTGTAGATGCTCCTCCACCTCTAAGATTTTCCAATCCAATCCAATTTTACTCTTGAGTGTGGACTCAACAGTGCTGTGAGAACATAAAAAGTGGAACTCCTATAGTTGCTTGATCTGTAGGTGTTGTCCTCTGCGTATATCAAAATCTAGAAAATACAAATATGGAAGTTCATTACTTACTTTCTTTGCAGAACAGAATCAAAACCACCTTTTCAGTTTTATAGGGATCAGTATCTTTTTCAGTCTTGGCCCAATCACATTGGATGTATTACAACTAACCTATGAAATTCAACATGAAGATGTTTTTACTTTAATAAAAAATAAAAACATTTCTTTTTGTCAGGAGGTGGCAGCTGTCCATGAATCTGTCAGGTACAACCATTGTCTCAGGAAGTGTGTGGAAACTATTTTGAGGAAGGTGAGAAACCTTAAAAAAAATACTAGCTGCTGATTTGTGTCCCGTTTTATAGTCAAGATTTTATGTTTTTTTCTGGTAATCATGTCCCATTTACAGTACTTGTTCTGGCGGCCTATGCCCACTGTCATCTCATTTCAGTGCCCCACTGAGTACCAAGAGCAGATGGGGAGGAGGGATGTGGAAAGCTGTGGTGGTGGTGACAACCAACAGAATGTCCTTCCCACCAAGAGGAGTCTAATCAAGCTTCATAAACAAGTAACTATTATGTATAACAAATATAACACTGTGATTTTGAAAGAGATACAGCAAATATTGCAAATATGAGTGATTAGTGATGTCTACGGGCCATTTTGTGTGTGTGTGTGTTTTTCAGGTGATCTCTGCAGTGCAGAGGCAGGGTCAGACTCAGGTCCAGTGGTCCATCCTGTTAGACCAGTGTTTCCATCTAGAAGACGTATCTAAGAGCCAGAGCAGCCCAGCCCACCAGTTCATCCACAGCTTCCCTTCAGCACAACACCACGGCTGGTTCCGCAGGTTCCTCTACACTCCTACTGTCGGTGAGTTCAAATTGTACCCTCAAGTCAAATTTCTTTTCGTCAGCCTACACTAATGATGTAATGACGCGATGTAATTTATTACCTACCAAAATATTTCTATAGAAAAGTGAAAAGACAAATCTTAACAGGGGTTAGCTATCTGACAGTCACAATACAAATAGTATTGTAGTTTTGTCTTATATCAGCCAGTCAGTGTTGTCCACCGCTGATGAAGGTTCCTTTCTGACTACAGCTACATTAGAGTCTGTAAAACCTGCACTGAAATGTTATTTTGTTATTTCCTTTGCAGATTTTACCCATTAATTTAATTGTTCAGTAATGTTTTTGTAAGTTAATTCTTCATTTAAAGGCCTAATGTATCCCAGAGTTTACCTCTCAGTTGAACCGGTGAAGTGGGCCTCCCTGCCTTAAAGAGCTGCCAACAACTTCATTAGTCTGGGATAGTTTCCCATGCTGTCTAAATGCTTTTTCAGAAGCTTTTCTACGCTGCCAAGAATACAATTCCATGGGAAACAGTGTCCTTTAAATTATTGGACCATAAAATGATTGTATTTAAAGATATAGAATATCTGCATAGAATTTGAGCCATCGGCAGCTTCAATACAAAACTATCGGTATCGATATTGGCCTTCAAAAACCCAAATCAGTCAAACCCTAGATGGAATAGGAAAATGTTTAACATCAGGCCAATGTATGGTGCTGTGCCTACAGCCCAGCCTAAACAGCATGGAAAACCATTGTTTCATTGGAGGACAGTGTGTAAGACGCAGAATTCAAGTTGTGTGGCAGTAAGATAATCCTCTTTACTTTTGAGTATGTTTGTGTATATGTCCATACTGGTGTGTATCGTATGTGTATACCAGTCTGTGTATGCTTCAGTATGTGTGTGTGTGTGTTACCAATATTTATACTCTTGCATGTTTTTGTGTGTGTGTGTGTGTGTGTGCGTGCCCTTCATAGAGTGGTACTGGGAGTGTGTGCTGAGACAGGGTTTCTACAGGCTGTTGGCGTTGCTCCTGTGTCTCCTCTCCGTAGCAGTGGTCTGGTCAGAATGTACCTTCTTCAGTACACACCCTGTCCTTTCCCTCTTCGCAGTCTTCATCCAGATGGCTGAAAAGCAATACAACTACATTTGTATTGAGGTAGGCACAAATACATATAGAATAAACAGGCAGATTTAGATTTAAAGGAGAAATCTTTGGGATGACGGGGGGCAAAGCTACATTCAAACCTAGAAAAACGTCTCTGGCTCTTTTTAATCCAGATGTGAAAACACACATTTTTGTCACTATCCCAAATGAGCCTGTATATACACTTACCAACATGTATTTAGTTCAACTGTACTGAATCAATCTAGCTAATGTGTCTCCTTTTTGTACCTGTTGTGTTGTTTCCTCCCCACCAGATGGCGTGCTTTGTCAGTATCTTCTTCCTGTGTGTGTGTGTCTACTCCACAGTGTTCAGGATACGAGTTTTCAACTACTATTACCTGGTGCCACATCACCAGACTGATGCTTACAGCCTGCAGTTCAGCGGCATGTACGTCCCATACTACAACCAAAATATCTCTGGACATCTTTGTATTCGTTTCACATTTTAGGTGTAAGAGGCACACTACTCTGATTTGGTCATTCGATAGTGAAAGTGAAAGTGAAAGCTGAATTTGGTCTTTAGTCCTTCACCCTGTTTGGTCACACTAGGTTACATGATAAAAGGTTATGCCTGCTTTTTTTCCTTCTTTCTGCTCAGGTTGTTTTGTCGTCTGACTCC
>CABFOQ010024343.1:45644-80351 GCA_900660455.1 Gephyroberyx darwinii
AGCCTGCAGTTCAGCGGCATGTACGTCCCATACTACAACCAAAATATCTCTGGACATCTTTGTATTCGTTTCACATTTTAGGTGTAAGAGGCACACTACTCTGATTTGGTCATTCGATAGGTTGGTAATAAAATTGACCAGCATTACATGAACTATATAGAGAAACTGGAACATATTTCCTACTGTTTACATTCTAAGCAGCTTTGTACAGTGTTGTAATGATGACTGTTATAGGAGTGGGCAGTCTTAAGTCCAAACAGTTGGACAAAGTGAAAGCTGAATTTGGTCTTTAGTCCTTCACCCTGTTTGGTCACACTAGGTTACATGATAAAAAGTTATGCCTGCTTTTTTTCCTTCTTTCTGCTCAGGTTGTTTTGTCGTCTGACTCCTCCTCTGTGCCTAAACTTCCTGGGTCTTATTCACATGGACTCTGCCATCTCACACCAAGACAGAATACAGACCTCCTACACCTCTGTGGGTTCCACACACACACACACACACACACACACACACACATACACGTGCACCTTTCAAGAACATTTATAGTGTTCACAAGCACGACACATTCATTCAGTTTGTGTGCAGACCAAACTGACTGATGCATTGGACATCTGGAAATATCTCCATCACACCCCTTATTCTCCTCTCTGTCTGCCAGATCATGGGCTCTATGCGTCTGCTGGCCTTCATATCTGATGGGTTCTACATTTACTACCCCATGCTGGTACTGCTGCTCTGCTTTGCCACTTATTACAAGTAAGTCTACAAAAGAAAACATATGAAACTGTGTGCATTAATTTACTACACTAATTAAACTTTTTATCTTCTGTTAAATTATTAATGAAGATCATTACTTATGAATGGTTGAGCAACTTAGCTACGATCTATAACTGACTTCACATTGTGTTTGTCAATTACTACTAGTTGGTCAGTTTTCCCCCTCAGCTTGACTTTGCATCTCAGGATAGTGGCATAACCTCAGGTTATGGTATAACCTAATACTATTCATTTTCTGTCCTGCCTGTGTTGTGTGTATTTTTGTGAATTCTCATGTTTCTTTCATTGTTTTATGTGTCAAGTAGGATTAGACCCATCTATCAGTTAATATTGGCCATGTCATCCACCTCCGATATGATGAATATGATTCAGTTTGTTTTACGTATTGCGTAATAGAGCAATAACACACTGGTTGTCTGTGGGATCAACCCTCAACAACATCATTTGGTCAAACCCTATGAATCAAATAAACAATTCTTAAATATGTAACAGTATTTTTGCATTGGTGTGTGTGTGTGTGTGTGTGTGTGTGTTTGGCGTGTGCGTGCATGTAGGCTGGGCTCTCGCTGTTTGAACCTCCTGGGCTTCCATCAGTACATTACAGATGATGACTTGACCTCTGACCTGGTGGACGAGGGCAGGGAACTCATCAGAAGAGGTAGTTTCATTTATTCTTAATCATTTGTCATTTGTCTGTTTCTGTTCAAAGGTACAGTGGTTGGTTGGATCATTCAGCCATTTGTTGTTCAATTGCAGACTTGTTCCTTCTTAGTTCCTTTATTGTGTTTACTTAAAGTCTTTTCTATAATTATTAGATGAGGTAGGCTCTCTGACTCATTCATTGGCCCATTCTTTTATATGGCCTTTTTCTTACAACTGAGGTTAAATTTATTTGCTGTACTTGTCGCGGTGCTCATTCATTGTAAGTGTGAGCAACAGTGCAGCGAGCATGTTAAAACTGTACACGATCATTTATATACTTTCTTTGTAGAGAGAAGAAAACGGCAGAGGACGCAGGATGGGGGGAATCGCAGATGGGTTAGAAGAATTTATCCCATCATATCATTTCTCTTTCAATTAGCTAACATATATCAACCAACCATCCAACCAACCTGGTGGCTCACTGGTTGTACTGGTTTATGGTGTGTGTGTCTCAGGGCTGGAGAGAGCGGTATGGTGTCCAGGAGACCGTAGGGCGGACCAGAAACGGTTACTCTGAGTTAAAGGACAACGACAACAGTCCTTCCTCAGAGTCCAATAAACAAGGTAAAGTTCATACTTCAGTATCTAGTATCTTTTCTTTGTGTACAGTGATGAGCAGTTTGCAATTGGTCCATATTTACAAAAGGATAAACTAAAAACCTTCGATAAGGAGGGTGCATTATAGATTTTGTCATCAAGCGACACTCCACCCCTCATTCTGATTCAAGTTCACCGCTTTCACTTCATATCTGTTACTCAAGAAACAATAGTTCCTGTTATGCGTGCGTGTGTGTGCAGGTGAGTTTGTTTAAGTGCATTGATGTGTGTATGTATGCATGCATTTGAGAGTGTGTGTGTGTGTGTGTGTATTCTTGTGCTTATACTGTTCTCTACTTGCCTCAGCAGTTCAGTTCTCTTGGAAAGACGAAGAGAAGAGGGAGCAGAAGACACGGCTATTGCAGCACAACCACAGTTATGAAGACCTCACCGGCTCACCCACCAAAAGGTATGGTTCTGATTTAACTCACACCATAATGAATCACAAATTAAATCGAAAAAAGTGCTTACCCGGAGGTACAATAAGTTGCCATCACCAAACAGCGATAGACAAAGAGTGTTGATATGATGAAAACAAATACTAAAATAGCCTTCTCATTCCTCAACGTTACCTCTGTTGTCTCTTTCGGTCATTGCAGGTACACTGGAGCATGGTCACCTTCTCGGACGGGCATCTTTGATGATGTTTGATAGACAGAAGACAGTGATGACAGAAGAGAGTGATGGCAAGATGCTGGTTTAGAAATGATGGAATGACTTCTTGATGGAAGTGCAGATGGAGGGACATCTCAGGAAACAAAGAAGAAGAGAATGAATCTGGGACATACATACAAGAGGAAAATTGTAATGGGATTGGACTTTATCTTCATATGTCTCTTCACCCGTTTGTGCTTAGCCAACTCTTTTTAAGGGCATTTTGATGGTATTTTTGTAGCAATCGTTTTTTTATTAGACAGCACAGACCAGTGATGGATAGGGTGAGAGAACATGTGGCAACGTTATGAGCCAGACTATGGAAAGAAGCATACAGGCTGGCACCTTAGTGATGTATATGCTGTTTCATTGGCGTCTGAAGAAATGGCAATACGAGTTGATAAAATGTATTTTCAACTTATAATAGATAACTCTGACTGAAACAAAACTTCTATCTCTGACTTTTTAAACTCCCCTCAAAGGGAACACAAACCAAAAATAACTTGACATTTTGTGTTTTAATCCTGTATGTTTGTTATTAAAGGGCAAGACTTACCTACAGCCATTTTATTCTGTAAAATTATGCCATTTTGTGTCCAAAATGAATCATGATCATGCACTCTGTTCTCTAAAAGAGAATCAGTCTACCCTTACACACAATATTCTGTTAGATTATGAATTCATTGTACTGTACCTTCATATAATAAGAAAACAGGCTTATATTTGCTATATGGTCAGTGTAGTTCTTGATGATGATGATGATGATATTCTCAGTCAAATATGACTTGGATAAAAAAAGGCAGATATTGGATATAAGTCTATAGTTACTCAGAACAGAGTGAGCTAAACTAGGAGGAGTGAGGAGTGGCGGGACTACATCATGTTTGAAACAGGAGGGGAAAATACCAGAGGCCAGTGAAATATTAATGAAAGAGAGGATTCATGGAACAAGTGAGTCAAAGACCTCTTTAAGAAGCTTAGTAGCAGTAGTAGAAGCATATACTTCATATTGGACATTGTCTTCATTAAATCCACCATTGAGATTTGTTCAAAGCAGCCTAATACAGTTCACTGGGAAGGTGGACAGTTCTTGATTATGAGGTATAATCTGATTTCTAATACTCTCAACCTTGTTTATTAAAAAAAAGACAAAAACTCAATAACCTTGAATAGAATTCCTGAGTTATAACAGTCATTCAAGACCAGGTTAACTGCCTTTTGATGCTCCCTCATGAGGTCGTCTAGAATAATATGGGACACATACTGTTTATTGGCTTTTTATTGGTGCTCAGCTTTTCTACATTTCCTCTTTGATGCCCAAGTATGCTCCTCAAGCCAAGGTAAGGTGTTAGGGTTCGACTTTTTGATCTTATAAGGCGCTCTTTCATCAAAAATAGATGTGCAGATGTTGGTGAAACAATGTACTAGCTCCTCTGTAACTTGTAGAGGTGTGGCAGTGGAGGCACAGGAGATGCATGAGTGAAAAGCTCAAAAATGTTGTTCTGCTTCAGTCCCAATTCTGATATTTCCTACAGTAAGTTAATGCAGCAGCCACCCCCGTCCAGACACAACAGAGCAACTAGCTAGCATCGATCAATGAGAATGGACACAAGATAATTACCTATTGTCCCGTTAATATTT
Source organism: Gephyroberyx darwinii (assembly GCA_900660455.1). Classification (NCBI taxonomy): domain Eukaryota; kingdom Metazoa; phylum Chordata; class Actinopteri; order Trachichthyiformes; family Trachichthyidae; genus Gephyroberyx; species Gephyroberyx darwinii. Next base: position 50,016 of record CABFOQ010024343.1, read on the forward strand.
TTTGGAGAAACTTGGCAAGATTGTCAACTATCAACGTTACATTAACTGGACGAATCCATTAGTTCCTGCTTTGGGAGTCTCCATTCCCCCGGGTAAGTGCTGGCTGCTAGCTACGTTACTGGCTAACGATGTTAGCTTGCTAACGTAATGTAGCTAAAGTCCATGATCTCTGTCTCGACTCGGGTCAAAAATAAATTACTCAGATTACCATGACTTCCTCTAGCTTGCAGTCAAAGTACTGAACCGCGTTATACTGATTTAAATACACACCTTGTCATTAGATGCGATGTTTGTGTGGTGTAACGTTATAACACGAATGTTTATTATTGCCGGTCAAACATACTAATACTGGTAACCAGTCAATCGCGAAACTGCCTCTGGACATAGCTGATCGATTTTCACTAGTCGCCCTTTATCTATCTATCTATCTGTCTATCTATCTGTTACCAAATGGCTATTAAGTTAGGCGAATGGTTAGTATCCCTCACGACCAAATAACCCACTTGCAGGCCTGAGCTGTGATTTGGCTAACAGACGCCAGATTTTCTCAAGGTATCCTTATCCCTCAGGTATGCTAGCTGTGCTGAGGTGGACGTGTCGACCACCTGGGCCATGCTGTGCAGGCTGCTGGTTGATATATGATACAGGGCAGGAATACACCCATCACCCCTAATTTCACCATCATTAGTTTGGTTTGTGCAAGATAATTCACAACTTAATTTCATTTCTCCCACAAGGGACATTTGATTTTTTTTTAGCCATTTTCTATCCCTCTACCTGAATTACTCTTTTACTGTAGGCCATGGGAAGTTTGCATGAGATGAATAAATCATCTACTACCAATCTAAACAATCCTTGCAAAGATTTGCATTTCCTTGCTTTCTCAATTTTGCAGCAAGTGAGGGTTAGGCATGTCCATGGCAGTATGCAACCACAATACAATATGACACTTTAGAAAGCCACCATTGTTCAGGTGAAATTAAAGCCTAGAGGTTGGCCCTCGCCATGTGTTTATGATAACTCACATGATCCAATCCTTTTGAGTCCACGGGAATGGCTTGCTAATGCCTGCTTCCTCAGCATCCTGTCGACATTTCAGTCAATTCTGTATTGTTAGATATAAGTAGAGGTCTTTTTGTTGTTCATGTACAGGCACTTAGTGTTGAGTACTTCCTGATAGCAGGTGCAGATCTGTGTACTTTTATTGACTTTGACAATTTTGGCTGTGCTGTTGAAAATGTTTTTTTAAAAGTAGTCTGAGTATTTATCCAGACATTTAAAAAGTTCATATGTGTTAAAGTCGTTAAATTACACCCAGCTTTCTCTAGCAGTAACAGATAACAATTCTAGTACTCAGTACTTCATATCTGTGGGGTTCACACTATCAAGGACAGGTATCAGCATTGGTACACAGCTGTTACTTGGTGGCTTACAGACAGAGAAGCTTTTTTCAACACCAATAATTGATTGAATTGAGTGCAGTGACCCTGGCTGTGGTGTCTGTCTTCTTCAGTCTGTAGGCAGCCATGGGCGGGCTGGGTAATGGACGACGCGGAGGCAGGTCTCCTCCTCTGATGATTGGTGCCCTGATCGCTTGTATCCTGGTGCTGGGGTTTAACTACTGGGTGTCCAGCTCCCGCAACCTGGAGCTACAGGTAGGTTACTGTGTGCAAGTGAGAGAGTTACTGTGATTTTTTTTTTTCTTTTTCTTTTTTTAATCTTGAAGGATGCAAATATCCCCTTAGGAAATACCACACCTGTAAATGAAGGGCTGTGTGATACGGCCAGAAACCACGCTCATTTTTTAAAATATAAATCAATGAAAATAATTATCATGATGTACATTAAATCATGATTTCTGTTGTTAAAAGGCTACTTTTTTGCTCCTGAGTGAAAGCCGAAGAAACCAGAAATTGAATGTAGTTTGAAATATTATTTTTTGCCAAGCCACACTTAAGTGTCAACTCTGCTCTGGAAAATGCTGATAGTATGGTTTGCTCCTGAGAAGTAATGATAGTCACTCAGAGTAGTTCAGTGGATGTTGTGGGGTCAGCTACCAGCACTCGTGTGTGACTGCAGTTGTTTATGTTTCACATGGATGTTGGACCAAGTGGTTAACCTCTCAAAACTAACTTAACGTAGCCAACAACAGGAAAACTGGGGGGACCGGCCATTTGAATGCAAGGTAGACTTTTCTGATAGCAGCATACTGTGGCTTTGCTGATATTTTCAGCGTATAAAAATGTGGCGGCCGTGAAGAAGTCACTGTCAGGGCTGAGCTTCGCTCCGTGGAGTTTGCAGTGTGTCTCCTATTAATTCCCTCACAACTAAATCAGTAGCACTCATAAAGATAATTATCCGAGTGTCCTAAAGGATCTTGGCCACGTATGTGAAACTGGGCCCTGGATAAAAAGAAGGCAAAATGCTGGTCTAGTTCTCATGCCGAGGTGTTTGTGCTGACCATGATGTTGTGTATGGTGTGTGTTTATTGTGTACGTACTTTTTGTGTGTGTGTGTCCGTCTGTGTTCAACCACCCAGACGAAGCTGTATGAGTTGGAGGGCCAGGTGCGGCGGGGCGCAGCGGAGCGAGGAGTAGCAGAGGCGAAGAAGAATGAGTTTCAGGAGGAGATCCAGAGACAGAAGGAGCAAATTAGCCACATAGAGAACCTCTACAAGAGACAGCTGGAAGGATCCCAGAACACCTGCAGCCAGGACAAGGTGCACACATACACTTGAGGGGAGTGAAGCAGGGATGCTATCGTTGCACTATGGACTTCAGGGGAATTTTGAGGGGAAAAAAAGATTACATTCACCTGCCCACCATTGCCCTCGGTGCCTTGATTTGATTAAATCACCCGTTGGCAAAAATACTTACATGCACTCACAAGGGACAGATCAGCTGCTACAAGAGACAGCTGGAGGGTGCACAGAACACTTGTTGCCAGGCAAAGATGTACGCTTATGCACAAACACACGCACCCACTTTCCCTCTCTGATATCAAATACACCCCTGCTTCTGCTAAAAGAAGGTCGTGTAAGATAAACATTTATTTGAATCAGTGGTTGTCAACCTGTGTGAATTGTTACCACATATGCACACAAACTCTCAGAGAACTCTAGAGTATTGACAAATGCTGTGTCTTTGCTTTCAGGGGGTATTGCAAAAGAACATTTCCTCCAGTACCAAAACCATACAGGAACTCAAAGGTAACCGAATTGCGAATTGCGGCAACACACTTTTTGCCGTTGTTTTAACAACATTGTATTTTAATGCCACTGAAAAAGAATCAAGTGCAAACCCACACAATCAACATAACTTATATACCCAAGGAAACTAGAGTTATTTTGTGTGATGTGCAGTGAAGGTCTCTTTGTGTCAATGTAGGTCAGTTGAACCAGTTGAATGACGACTTGGGGAAGCTTCAGAAGGAGCTGCAGAGTTGCCAGGGCAACCTCAACACCTTAAACAAGAAACTCACATATGACATGTAAGAAAATCCTCATATATTATATTTAAGCATTTACAGTGACCGTATGACATATGACCACTAACTCAGTTACATTATACTGGTGGTGCTTTAGTGGATAACTGTGTGTGTGTGTGTGTGTGTGTGTTTGTGTGCATGTGTAGGACCCAGTGTAACACCCAGATCCTGTCTCAGAAGGAGCTGTGTGATGAAAGAGTGGCAGCCGCTAAACTGGAAATTCAGAAGAAGATGGAGAAGCTCTCCTCACAGGTGAGTTGAGTCCTCTCACACTGAACCATAGTTACTCTTACTTCTTTCTAAATGAATTGGCCATGGCTAGGAAGGAGAACATTATTTTAATTTAAATGAGCTATTTCTATATTGGTAATATATTAATACTGTGTAGTTTATAAATTGTGGCAACATAAAATTGCGTATTAACTGTGCAGACCTAAGCCATTGGTTTCAGCTGTTGCTATATCATTGTCTACCTAAGACGTCCTGATTGACAGATGTTTACTCTTTGGCAGGTTAATAGCGCTCCCTTGCTGAAAGGGGAGGGGCCAGCTCAAGAGGAGGGTCTGGTGAAGGCGGGGCTTGATGAAACTAAGACGACACCTGTTCTAAGTCACACCAGCTTCTCCCTGCCCAAAGCAAATGAGCCACATGAACTACTGACCAATGAGATCGTAGTGGACAAAGGTAAAAGACACAGAGATGTCCTGGTGGCTCAGTCTGCTGATGGGTATAACATGGATATATATATATATATATATATATATATATATATAATCGCGGATATATATTTGTGTGTGTTCATGTTTGTGCATGTGTATATGCACACATTGAATGGCCTTTGTACCTGCAGTGTACGGCTTCTTCAGTAAGCTTGTTTCCCCCTTGTTATTCCCCAGGTCTGGATGCCCCAGTGGTCTTGCCTTCCGCAAAGGATCTTTCCAAGCCAGTGTCTGAGTCTGTTCCTTCAGCTGCCGCAGTGATACCACCAGAGGGGGCTGTGGGGACAGAGGCACGTGAAGTAGCGGCCAGTGAACTGGAGATGGATAACCTGACGGAGGATAAAAATGTGGCGATGATGGATATTCATGGAGAGGGTACACAGATAGAAGGTATGGAACTAATATCTGTCGTTGCGGGTGGCAAATGGTGGTAATTTAGCACATTAACACGCTAGTACTTGTGGGGTCCCACCAGAAATGGGTCCAGTGGCGATTTTGGGTGCTGATCACATAGTAGAAATACTGGGATAAACTATATCCTCTCAGAAAGGCCAGCTTTTAAACTATGCAACTGTAAAACTCTCATCTAAATCAATACAAATAAGATTTTCAGCGTGGCAGCTAATGGAAGTGAGGCAGTCCACTCCACTTAATTCATCAATTTGCAGGCATTTCAATGACGAAGTGGTGTGATTTTCATAAACAAGTCATTGATCTGAAATCTAGTTGTGTCTCCAGAGGCAGACCCCGGGATGGAAGACATGCTGCTTGGCCAGGGGAAGGCAGATGAGACTACTGGTCACAGAGTTGAGGAGCCGGCAGATTATGATGGAGACGAACGTATAGTGGGTGGAGTTGATTTGGAGAAACCACAGAATCGGCAGGCCGAAAATACAGGTGGGTATGATCATGATGGAATAAAAATGGCTGACTTTGAAAAAAGGAGTTAGTCATTAGAGTTAGTCATTTAAGGTTGGGAATTGAATGTCACTATCCTCACAAATTCATTATTACAAATAGTGTGTTTGTCAGTGTCACACGTGTGTGAGTGTTAATAACCATGTTGTACTGTTTGGGTAGACAAGGACATGGAGGAGGAGCTGGCTGACTATAACGGAGACGACGAGAATGAAGGAGAGTTTGAAGCAGACAAACAGGCTGAGCTTGCTCAAATCTAAGGTACGTACTCCAACACGCACGCACTGAAACTCTTTCTCTCCCATTCTCTGGCAGGGTCTGAAATTGTCATCCGCCAAGCACCAAATGCTGGTCAAATTTGTCTTTGGTGGATGAATCAATCACCCACCAAACTGGCTGGTAACTGTTGAGATGATACCATTTTAATGGCTCAGTTATACACAGTCTTTGGTCTTTGCCTGACCACTGGCTCTCTGACCGTGAGCCAGTCAAATCAAAGCAAAACAATCAAACAGGCTCCCAATTGGCTGCCTGCTACACTGGCTCTACATAAAGTGGTAGGGTCCAAACTTTTCTTCCTGTTTCTGCCGGGATGGTTAAGTAATGTTAGTTGAAACGTTCCCATGTGGCAACACATAGCAGGTATGAGGCCACCAAAAAGAAAGAAATGAAGACAAAAAAACATCCATTGTGAAAGTGAGTAAGCAAGTTTTAAATAAAAAAGTATCTGATTCTGTAAACAAAATGGCATTGGAAACAGGTAGGATGACATTGGCTGGTTAGAATTAGGAGTTTTTAGTTTACCAGCCCTTGTCAGGTGAGCCAAAAAGTTAATTTCAGACACACTGATCTTAGAAGTTACATGTTGCTCAAAAGCACTTCAAATCAGCCTATGTTTCAGCTCAAACATGTATTTTCCATGATAGAAAATGAATTTGCCAATATTAAATTTGTGTTGCAGGGCTGTTGAGGAGCTGGAGGAGGATCCCATGCACCAAGAACTCTTTTAGACGGCACAACAGCATTGTGCAATTTAATACAGCCACACAGCACACACCAACACCTTCCTGTGTGGAACAGTTCTGACAGGAGGTTAGGTGGTGAATTTCACAGGCGTTTACCTCCTGGAACGTCTCTTTTGTTATTGGAAACTATTTCAAACATCCGTTTTTACATACGCTCAAATATCTCTTGAGTTGGGACATTCAAGAGATCCCGTTCATAATATCTTAATTGAGCCCCGTTAATAAGATACCTGAAAGATGTAGGCATCAGCCAAGCATGTGGACACATTATCCAATTCACTGTATTTTCCACTACAATGCCTTGAGACGTGTCTGAAGATGTCTTAACACATATCGGTAAACACATCTTCAGACATTACAAGACAAGACTTCAACAACTAATCTAGAGAAGCTTCTATTAGACATCTCAATATATCTTGAAATCAGTAGCGTTTGCCCAAGTCAAGACAAGCTTCTTTGGAATACTTTGTTAATTTATGTTAGTGAACGCAATATAAGTGATGCATATGAACAATTTAGCCCAAAAAAAGTTGTAATTTGGAATACCATGTGCAATGACAGAACTCCTCCATAAGGGGGCTCTGCAACACCAACTTCTCCTGCTCCACAAGTACAACAGCATCTCACAGTTCGCCTTAAGTTAGTCCTCGGCCCAGTATTCACAAAGTTGTTCATAGGCAGGATGCTGACCAGTGGTCAGGACCTTTTGTTGATATGAATTCACTCGGCAATGGCAATGAGGCTTTCAGAAGTGCACCAAATGAATGTGTTGAATAGCTTGTGAGACTGCTTGACTCTGATGCTCCACCTAGAGGAACTGTAGTAGAAAGCAGAATATCTACCATATGAAAAACAGCAAACTGGCAGCCAGGACTTGATATCCAGCTATATTTCAAAGCACAAGCATGTTTCACTCTAAAACCTCTAGAAGATTCTAGATCAGTAGTCTTATTTTAACAGGCTTTGTGCTGACACAGGATCAGTGAAACAGTTTAAATCATAATGAAGGGAATGGTTATGAAGACCTGGATGTATTCTTAGATGCATACAGGCCTTACCAATCCTGTACATATCAGGTTTCTCCTAGTACAGGTAGGATGATAGACTGGTTAATGATCTTCGATCAGTCCTCCTGCTTAGAATTCACTTTGTGGATGCTGGCTCTGGTCTGCTGAATTGTATGGACTATATAGTTGGAGGAGAAACTGAAGTTGGATGTCTGAGAACTGCTGTAAAACTATGACTGAAGGATGTGTACTTCAATGTGTTGTACTTTTAGGCACCTACAAACCAGGGAACTGTCAAACTGGTGTTGTTTTTTTATGTGTATCCTACATGCAGTACAGTCTACTCAACTCAAACCTAAACTGAATCGAAAATTATGTGTGGGTGAATACACACATTACAAATGTTAGACATCAAAAATTGTCTTAAATTTTGTGGGCACATCCTGTATTTTGTTGCCTTGTATTTTTTATGTGACTGATCTTCTTTTGGCTTCAAAGTACTATTCTTTAGCTGGAAATGGCTGCTCTGTCTACATACTGTTACTCAGTTGTAACTACCATAATGCCCATTAATGTGTGTTACACATACCTTCTGTTCTAGATTAGCTACTCTTATGTTTTTAACAGCATCAACAACCCTGCAGTAGAAAATTATCATTTCAACAGTGCCGTCTTTCTCCTATCTAAAATGACAATGATAAATGCTGAATTTGACTACAATGTGAACTAGGACATTAGAAATTTGGTGGTTAATGATTTTAAAAATTATTTTAGGGAGAGTTCAACCTTTTGAGGTAAATTTGAAGGTAGCTTTCCCTTCTTTTTTGTATGAATCTGGGCCTGCTGTTAGACATACAAATAAAGGAGTAGTGAGTGTGGATTACTGGTCCAATGGGGGAAATGGGGGAAAAATAATTATGACTGACAGCAAAATTGCCCCTCAACATTGATGAACATCGACCCTGAATGATGTTAATGAAAAGTGTCTTGTGTCTGCCTTTTTGTTTTCCCCTTGGTAAAACGTATAGGGCACAGTCCTGTACAAAGTGTTTTAAGTTTTAGGATATGATTTGTATGAATTGTTTTATAGACGTCAGTACTAACTATGGGTTAGTTTCTCACAGAGTTGTCACAGAATAGGCTTTGTCTGCCTGTTTGTGTAACAAAACCCACTTTTTGAACTGGAAGTCTGCGTACCTGGAGAGAATATTTCTTACGATTTTTATTCTTTCGGTTCTCTTTTTTTTGTTGGTTTGATTTTGTTTGAAATGTTATTTTATTCAGAATCAATGATGGAACAAATTGTGAAGAATAATGTGAGAATAATCATAGACTTTGAAGAATTAAGTGACAGCAGGATAATAAATAAAAATGTTTTATTACCACTATCAAGACAATTTGTTTCATTCTGTTTGGAAGATGTGTGGCATTTGTAGTTTCCACTCCTTTGGTGTGGATATTCTTGTGAAAATGCACTTTATAAGTCAGCTTTTCAGACATGCAGAGAGACAGCTGCATTTTCAGATGTTTTTTTTTTTAATTAGTTGAATAGGTTTCATAGACTATAGAGACAGAATTTATATCCATCCATCCTGCCACCCCACCTGCAATTGTAAAATTCACCTGCAATGACCTGAAATGTTGACTCAAGGAAATATCTTAACTGAAAAGCACATGAGATTGTAATGCCCAGTCAAATTCAAAGTAATGGCAGAAGGTTATCTCATTTGGTTTCAAAGTATTTACACAGGATGGCTGTTTAATTTGAGTCAACATTACAGTAGATTCAAAATAATAGAGACGATATCTTTGAGTTCCTGCATAGAATTCTGCAAACTTGCATTTAAACTGTAAAAGGCAGTGTGGTAGGGGGTGTGGTTGTGCCAGCAGCTGTGGGCGGAGAGAAGGGGCAGGTTTGGCTGATTGTACGGCAATTAACGTGTGCTTAAATCCCTCGAAAGTGAAGCTGGCCTTGGCCTCGTTACAGAGGGAGAGAAGCTGAAACGCCTCTGTTTACGTTTGTGCACTGGCCTTTGCGCCCTGCTGATCAGAAACCAGTAAAGCCTCTGTCTCTCCTAAACTATCTGTGTCCGTTCCATTCATCATGGGTCCCATCTGGAGTGCCACCGTGACAGGTGTCATGATAGAGGGACCGGATGAATGGAGGACCACGATGAAACTTTGTCTTGTTCTTCTTTTGATGGTAGCTGGTGAGTTTTTCATCTTTCACCTACATTCAGATTTCCATTGTTCAGATGAGAAGTGAAGCTTGGCGCCAACTTGGATGTTACGTGGTATAAAAAATTATGGTCATCAATGAAAGGGAAGTCAAAAAACAATGAACAACTCATCGAAGTTGACCAACAGTTTACCTTCAAAGGCGAAGACGATAAGCCTCATGACATCATGCTCATAAAACTAAATGAAGATGCGTCGCCTAAACACCCCACCATCACGCTGACTCCTGCCGATTCCTGTTCTAAACCAGACATGGGGAAGGAGGTTCGCATTGGGGGCATTGGGGACCTCGCATTGAGGTTCCCAAGAAGGCCGACCGGACAAGTGAGGAGAACTAACGTGCTGGATTCAAGTTTGCTGATTAGAAATAGATGGCCTTTTTTCCGATCTTTCCTCAGATGAAAAAACCCCCACAAGCTTGAAGTGTGCCAGTACAGATATTGCTGCATGTGATGAGAGTGATAAACCGGATGAGAAGTACCACAGTGATGAGACAAACAGCATGTGTGCCTGGAGGCCTGCCCTGCAAGCAATCAGTTATTTTTTTGATTATATTTTTTTGTTAATATAATCACATGTATGCCAAATTGACCTACCAATGAAACCCTTTAAGTCTTTATTGCTCTGTGTCTTTTTCGGGGAGATTCAGGTGCAGCTATGGAGTTCAACGGGCTCTTGCATGGTATTATTGTCAGCAGGCCTATTGATGAATGTGCAAACCCAATAAAAATCCTAGACGTTTGTCACTTCCGGCAGTGGATTGACGACACCGTGCGGAACAAGTGATGAGTGCACCTTAACGGGTCTGAAAAAGACAGCACATTTTCTGAAGTTAATAAAGAGATCACAAATCTCCTTTAAATATCTCCCTGTGTTCATCACCCAGCGTATGAACTATTCGAATGTGATTGCTGTCAACAGTCTACTTTAAAAGAGAAGGTTAATTCTGGTTAGTTACCTTAACTCAAGCCAGCAAGTATAAGCTTTCAAAGTTCATTTAGGACCCTTGTCGTTTCATCCAGAGCTCTCTCTCTCTCAATCTTTTGTTCAATATGATTGTCAACTTAGTTTCTTATGAGCCCGCTGACACTGTACAGAGTCTTGATTCAGAGTTGGGTCTGTAATTTGGAGACGTGATCTTCCAGAGTGTTCCTGTGTGATAGGATATTTTATATTATCCTTTTTGAAAAGGTTACTTGTTACGGGTTACAGTTCTGACCAGAACAAGCCACTACTGTAGTCATGGGTATAGGCAGATACAGTGCACACCGCATCAGTTTATTCATGTAAAGAAAGCATATCTACTGTTGCCATTGATTGATAGGCCCCAGTATTGCTTAACTACCATTACACCACTGGAAAGGTCCATCTACATCCATGTATAGCACATCAGTTTGAGTGAACATCCAAATGAAGAAGGTATTTCACAACTTCTCTTCAATCTGTTCTCTTGATGTCTCTAACATGCTTTTAACAACTAGTGAGCCAAAGTCCCTGACACAGTTCCATGTTACAGTACTTAATAATAATTCTTTAAACTTCATTTAAAAAAACTTTCACTGGAAAATACTTAATATATTAACTTAAATCTTTACAATTTTACTTGTTCAGCCACTCAGTTTGACATGGGCCAGAGTGGCAAAACCTAATTGTCTGTGCTCTATCTATATGTCAAACAAACAAGTACATTTGAAAAGAGAAAATTGTTAATCTGAACAGAATGTTGCTGTTTATTTTTTCCATAACAGGGTCACATTTTGTCAGAACTGTAGGATAATACTGTCTAGCTTGCCCTCCACCCACACCCACTCCTATGGCAAACAGGGGCGATTATAGCTCAGAAATATATACCTCATTAGCTTGATTGAAAATCAACTAGAAGGTTATATTCATTTGATCATGAGGCAGTTCAGTTTAACAAACCTCTACAATTAGAGGGCAGTTCGAGGGCGATGAAGTACGATGGCTTGTTACCACATCAACCTTGTTAGCCAGATTTTAATGAATGTTTGGGGAAACAATAATACATACTCAATATCCCCTTTGTTAAATTTAAACAAATTTCCCACCAGTTATAAACAAAGGAATAGCCGTGTTCAGTTTCTGTAACAAAATACACCTTTTAAACTAGAAATAAGCAGAACTCAATAAGCTTTTTACTTTGGATTTTTGAGTGACATTTATGTTGTCCTACATGGGTTTGATCGTCTTTTGAACTACTGCTAAACAAATGTGTGAAATTCTTGAACAGGAATTGAATGTCAAATTTTTTTTTAATACCACAGTAAAGATTCAGTTCCAGAGATGTGTGGGGGTTGTAGTTTTTCAGTCCTTTTTGTTTGCTGGTCTGAGTAGTCGTTTGAAGATGTAATTGGGACAAATGATGTGTCCCTGGCCTGGGAAAGTACCTCTAGCACTGCCGTTAGACGCACGTCTTGTATCTAAATCTCAGTGTTTCAGGAAATAAAAATAAAATGACAACCATATACTCAAAATGCACAATGTGTTTTGAATGTCATAGGCCGTATGTGCATGGAACTTCACTCAGTACATGAAAGATCATGAAAGTTGTCAAAAAAAAAAAGACTTATAGGTTTCACAGGACAGATTGATGCCATCCAATGGTCACGTGACTAGAGCTTCAGAAGGGATTCTGCTGTTTCAGACACAATATTCCCATTCCTCAGATCTAGACGTGTACAATAAAAAGACTTGATATGCTTTATTGATTTGCATTATCCTTGTTGCTATCCTTCACAAGTTTAGGGCTAGAGATTGTTTGGGATGTAGCTTACAACACTTTCCTCTGGCCAGTTCATCACGGTCCCTTCTTTGCACACAAGCACCACGGTTTGTCTGTCCAACACACATACATGCATACATGTTCGCACACATACATACACTTTCACAGATGTAGATGTGGATATTGTCACTCAGGTCCGATTGTCAGATCTCTGGTCTGGTTTCACATGTCACATCTGTCATTCTGGTGAAGAAAGGATTGGATGTATCAAACGTTCCTTTAAGCAATGCTCAGACAAGGACTGGATGAGGAACATCGTACACTCATTCAGGTGAGGGTAGGGTATGGTTGAAGAGTTGAGGCGGTCCTATCAGCCTGCGGTGCAGAGCAGTCAGATAATCTTGACCACAGGGAAGTATTTGTGAGCTGAGAAGTCGAACTCTGGGAGCACCTAGGGATGGGAGAGATTTTGTACTTTTACTGAAGTAATGTTTTCATGCTTGTACACAGCTGTTGCACAAGACACCAACGCTATAATAAGCTTATTAAGTTGCCTGTCAATTGTAGCTGATGTTTTATTAGCTCTTATCATCAAAGCTTAAGTAGTAGTCAAATTGCTGTTGCTGCTGTTACGTCCATACATCACAGCATCACGGCCATTCCAGAAATGGAATCTGGCACCCTGTGTTGAATTACTGTCACCCCACTACTGGCTTTGTTTACATTTCCATATATTGAATGTTAAGACTTTTTTTTGTAGGTGTGTGACAGCTAAAATACTTTTACAACTTCTTTGACGTTGCTAATAGTTTGTTTACTTTCAGGTTGTTTGTAAAATAGAGCAAAACGGATTCATCAGAAAGTCTTTACAGAATGTTATTATTATTATTATTATTATTATTATTAGTAGTAATAATAATAATAATAATAATAATAATAATAATAATAATAATAATAATAGTAGTAGTAGTAGTAGTATTGGGGGAAAGTGTGCATCATGTTACCTTGGTCTCCTTCTTGTGCCCTCCAGCCAGTAGCTTCATCACTACGATGTTGGGCTTGGCCACCTTCAGGATACGGTTCACCTGTTAACAACCATCAATAATTGGTTATTGATATGTTTCTTACTGAGTAATTGTAATAGTAATAATATTTATTCTAAGACATCATTAAGACAAATCAGTGGTTCTTAGAAGCCTGTAATGTAGTAGTTTTCCAGCTTTTATCCTGGGGAGACTTTTTACAACCAATTGGGCAGGCTATTATAACTATATTTACCCTTAGTCTACTTAGTAGACGACTACTTATGCTCAACACCAAACTTTTCTGTGAGTGTGGGGATTTCTTTTACACAAGTCATATTTCCTGACCTCGGGGTCTGGGCTGGGCACGTTTTCTAGGATGAGCTTGGCCTGCTGGAAGTGTTTACTGGCTGCCAAGTAGAGATCAGCGGAGCCTGGCGGAGGATTGTACTTCTTCAGATCAGACATCTCCTTCAGGAGGTGAAAAGAAAGAAAGAGAAGAGAAAAGCTTCTCACTGGATGTGCAGTAGTACACTTGTGGTGGAGGGACTAGTAGCTGGATTACACACACGCATGCAGACAAGCACACAATACCTTGAACTGGATGTAGTGCACGGGTGGGGGGGTGACAACACTGTTGAAGGGGGCGAAGCGATGCTCATAGCGAACCTGCTCGCTGTCCAGCTCAAACTGAGGCTTACGCACCTTCCCATCCATATCCAATGCTACCATGGTCTGGGAAGAGGGAGACAGAGAGAGAGAGAGAAAGGATGGAGTTCAGGTAGGTGTGTGTCAAAGTATATCTATATTCCCTATGTTTCAAGTTTCAAGTTTATTGTCAAGTACTAGATAATGCAAACATCATTACCAGCAATTAAATTCTTGTCCTCCGGGTCAACTCAACTTAACACAGTAGTAAAAAAGTCAAATAAGTAAATAAGTAAAAAATAGGTAATAAAACAGTAATAAGACAAATAAGTAAATAAGTAAGTAAATAATAAGTGATTAATAAGATCAAACGGTAATCAAAACCAAACGGTAATAAGGTGCAGAGAGCAGCAGTAATAAGGTGTGTGTGTGTATTTATGTCCTACCTTGTACATGCCAGCACACATGTTCTGGTAGGCTTGACTCATGGTGATCTCCTTGCTGAGAGGGCGAACTGCAGAGGAATCCCAAACACAACATCAATATCCACTATGAGCCCAAGCATCTACAGGAAGACACCATTTCCACACAGAACAGCATAGCTCCTCCTTGTGGACTTTGGTTAATACAGTGTGGTCATACACAGAGAACCCACCAGCCAAGGAGGTTCCAACAGACTGTACCTTTCTTCTTCTTCTTGGTCTTCTTGCTGCTGCGTCCTTTCTGCTGCTCCTCCAGGATCCTCTCCTCTGCCATCTGCGAAGAGTCTGCTCTGCTCAAAGTGGACATCAGCCACGCATACAGGAACTCTGACAGGTACCTACAGACACACACACAAAAACACCAAGATGCTGAGCAGCACTGGTTCACAGCCGCTCACTAGGTACTGGACCATAATTCTGAGTGTGTGTTCTTACCAGTAGATGTAATAGTACTCATGCATGCTGTAAAGCTCCAGTTCAAAGCCACTCAGCAGGTACTGGATCATGATCCTCAGGTTGTGGTAGAGGATCCAGGTGCCCAGACAGGCTAGATGCTGTCTCTGGGGCTCCAGCTTCATCAGCAAGCTATGCAGCGCCGCATCCACCTTCTCTGCCTGCAGGGCGACGGACAGACGGACAGTTTGTTTATTGATTAGTTGAAAAAACACAATATGACGTTGGTGCATCTTGTTCCAGAGTTTGTCCTAAACAAACTTGTATGGATATGACCATGAAACTATTGATTCCATGCTGCTGAAAATGTGTAATCTGATTCTCAACAGACAATTTTTCTCTCTCTCTCTTACTCTCAAATAATAATTTCTATGCTTTCATTCACTCCTTCACTCTCTGTCTTACTTGACCTTTAACACAAGTGTATGTCCACCTGCTCCCACAAAGCCTTGTGCAAGCTCACGGACACGTGCGCATGTACAGACACACACACACACTTCATTTAACAGGATACACAAAAATAAAAAAATAAGACAGATTTTGACTAGAAAAGAGAAGAAAGAAAGCGAGATGGACAAGAGCTGACGACAGAGGAAAATGCTGAGGCACACCTCGTCCTGCAGTGTAGCAAATTCTTCAAGAATGTGTCCCAGCTTGTCTCTCTGCCGGGCTCGGTTGTGTCCATGGATCTGGATCAGACTGCAGAATGGCTGTAGGGAGAAAACACACACACAGATGTAAGCAGAAGTGAAAGCAGCACTGACTGAGTATCGACTGACTGCGAGTATCAGGATGTACCAGACTGTCCAGACCATAACTTTATGCAGTTGCAAATAGTCAGGGAACATACCCTGGAGCAGTGTGTGACAAAGGAGTCGATGTAGTCCTTGGCCTGGTGGTTGTTGAACAGACAGCACCTGGAGAAGGGCAGGCACAGAAACACACACACACACACACACAATAAGTAATTAATTCCCCTTTCACACCGAGGAAACGACCCGGGAATGACCCGTGTCAGGTGTTGGTGTGAATGGGTCTACACAGGCTATCAGACGCGGGTCCGCGACCCTGCTCCTGACCCGGGAATGTACAAATGTAAATATGATGACATGGGTCTTGTGCGGTTTGGTCTGAATGGTCGACGACCAGGGATAAACCCGTTCCAATAATGTGGTCTGAATGGGTCCAACATGGGAATGACGCATGTTTCGATAACCTGAGTAAATCGCGGGATTTGTGTGTGAAAGGGGTGCATGAGAGAGCCTGCAGATCACTCTCTCGCACACAGACAAACTACAAAATGAAACTAGTGTAAATATAGTCCTAAATGATTGGCTTACTTACTTGGAGGAGAGGACAGGAGGGCTTACAAAGTATCTGAGAGCATCTTTGATCATGTCCTGCATCAGGTGGGTCCCAAACACTTTCTTATTGTCTATCAGGAACGTTGTCTGGAGTTACAGAAAGAATTCATTGAGCCAATCGTGTAGTTTTCACTGTGAATGAATATACTAACAACAACTTACAGTCATTTTTGTTTCAACAAATTTCACATTCTAGGAGACAGAGGAGCAACCCTTAGAGCTAGACCAATCAGACGAATGAATAGAAGCAGTGACTTTCCAGATGCACCAATCAGAACAGCAATGATCAACTGACCTGTAGTAGAGATCTGGAGAGGACACAGGGAGACTGCTCACTGAACTCACAGAAGAAGTCCTGCAAAAGCCGAAAACACAGTATTCACCTCAACTGTTGCAAACCCCTCAATCATATCAATAGCCATGTCTCAATCATTTACTATTTTGTTACTTATTGTTCTTGGGTGCATGTGTGTGTGTCTGTCTGGGAGTGGTAAAAGACCTTGTTAAGATTCAGTCCGTCTTAAGCCTCCAACAACAATATTGATGATTAGGTTGAAAATTCCACATTATGCATCATTTTTCCTCATAGCACCATGACAAGAAACTTTTACTACAATTGGCCATCAGCATAGCTTAATTTAGTCATAAATGCATTCAAAGAATCTGTATATTTGTAACAAATATTTTCCCCTGGTGTTGGAAAAACACCAAGCAAATCATGAAAAACTGCTCGGCACTGGCTATTCTTTACAACTATACAGGTGTTTTTTTTTATACCCAAGGTGCTGAAAGTATTTCGTAATGCACATCGCCTTCTCTGTGCAAACATATATTTGAATGACAATGTGTCATGCAGCTGTCAATTCTGAAGATAACAGCAAAAAAAGGTTAAGCATATAGGTACAGGTTGAAGGTACAGGTTAGGGAACGAGTAAAAGTCAAGGGAATGTGTTCATGTGTCTGAGTGTGTGTTTACCCCCTCACCAGTATGCCATGCAGGTTGGTGGTGTTGATCACATCACATACAGTCTTGATGCGTTCTATGAGCTTGCTGAAGTAGGCCACCATGTCCTCCCTCTTGATGATCTTGGCGTAGCGAGGAAAGGTGGGGGGCAGCAGTCTCTGGTTGACCAGGGGCTCAAAGCCCATCATGATGGGGTGGTCTGCAGCATACAGACGTAGTACACAGGTTGATTGGTCAATTGGAAAATTTGTTTCAGAGGTAAAGGCAGTAAACTTTCTTTAAGTTGAGCGAGTGAGTGAGTATATTTCCTTCTTTAGTGGGCTCATTCTGTAGCTGTCTGTCTGCCATGCCGACCACTTTAATGGATGTCTGGAGGGAATGAGAGTGTATATAGGTATGTGCAAATGTGTGTTACCTCCTTTAGTTGAGTTGTTCTGACTGGTTTCCAAGCTGAACACTTGACTGAAGGCTGAAAGGTAGGCGTGTGTGGTATGTGTGTGTGTATGATTGCTACTTTAGTGTTGTTGTTTTGTGAATTCACGCCAAGCCGAGCGGTTAACTGGATGGTTGAAAGGCAAGTATGTATATGTGTGTATGTGTGTGTGTGTGTGTGTGTGTGTGTTACCTCCTTTGGTGGTGTCATTCTGTGATTGGATGCCATGTTGAATACTGGAGTGGATGGCTGACAAGAGGTCAGCTGCCTGAGCCATCAGCTTCTGGGCCTCACCCACTGAGCTGGTCTGATAGGGATACAACCATAACCAAATAGACACACACACACTTTTTATTGAGTGATTCAAAGCTTTTTAAGAAAATTAAATACTTAAACCTGCACTATGTAATTAAGTTGTTGGCGGCCCCAAGTGGCAGTCATCTTTACTCGAGGCGCTAGCTCACTCACTGCTGTTTTGGAGCTGTGAGCGTTCGGCTTGTAAGTTTCGATTCCTCAATTGGTGTGCAAGAAAACTTGCGGCTTAATAAAGGGGGGTGGATGATTGTTTTTCACAACCCCACTTCACGAACCAACTGATCATTTTTACATAATGCAGCTTTAATGTACACATGTCCATAAGTACATGTGATGTTCTCTTCACTGGCAGCAACAACCTGCCATGTAACACACATGAACATTTCTTCATCACTGTCTATGAGGTGTGTGTGTATTACCTCTTTCTTAGTAAAGGCGATCAGTGCGGTCAATAGAAGGCGCGTGAACTTGATTCTGTTGAAAAGTGCCAAACACTGCTGATGCTGGGAAAGTAAAGCATATGGAGGGGTTAAACAAGCACACACTCATGCATACAATAAAAATAACATTTTCCTGGCCAGTCTTTGAAATTCCACAGGACACACCAAATTAGAAATAGTGTATTTTGTTCGGGCTACCCAGAAAGAGATTAGTCCTTTTTTGGATCTGTTTCCCCCCCGTTATTATTATAGTGAAACATCTGGAATTCCCAGTGAGTCTGTAAAGGCCATCTCAGTCCCACACTCTGATAGCTAGGGGGAGGGGGAGAGATTAAGATAGCCTTTAGTTAGATACTATACTACTATAATATGGGTGGTTCTGGCCAGGAAATCTGATCAGCCAATGATGCTTTATGAGGATGTGAATCATACCTGATATACCTCATACCTACCCTTTACAGACTTGCAACCATGTGTGTCAGAACAAACACCTTTTACCTGGTCACACCGCAATTGTACCCATGATCACATGCATATGTATATGTGTGTATAAATACTATATTACTGACTGAGTCTTGACATGAAAATGCAAGAATGTTTTTGATGATTATTATGAAATTAATTGATCTCTAGTAGTTACCAGCTATTCCTGGAAGTCACAATGTAAACTGACCTACTACTACTTAATAGAGCCATTTGTTCAAGAGTATGTAATTTGTATTAGTTTCAGATGGTCTAAATCCTGCTTCTGAAGCAAAACAAACAAACAAATCTGCAGCAAAATGTGCAAGACATGGATGAATGAACTGACATACCTCCAGCTCAACCTCTGGGTCTCGCTGCTCACCCTGTCGACTGCGTGTGCTCTTAGGGAGGTGGAGTGAAACAAAACAAAATCAAGCAGGATTTGCATTGACAGTATTTGACTAAAATGGCAAAGGCTGAAACTTTAACTGGTCAATTATTACCTTAACTTTCCTCTGTAACTCATCCTCTACATCTTTCAGCATACCTAGTAGGACACACACACACACACACACACAGGCTAAAAACCATTGCAGGGTAGGAGAGAAAATATCAACTATCTTTGTCCTTTTGAACCAACAACAGCATAATAATCCATAATGGCTTTAGCTGTCCAGAGTAACATTATGTTGCAGACTATTCTGGTATGGTACTTTTACCTGTCACCCGCAGGTCTGTAACATTATTGGCCATCTTGAAGCCATAGGTCATGGCCTGGAAATCCTCCTACAGAGGAATATAAAGCAGATGATGATTCAGACATATGAACTTAACATTGGGTCATCAACGGAGAGAGAAAAACACAAGATTGGTAATCTGCCCCGGAAGGGATATAAAATCTAGATAATTATAAAAGATTTAAATGAAAACTACTATCTTTCTTCTACAAAGATGCTTAACTGTAGCCTTAACTTCCTGCAATCATACTTTTCCACTTTTCAAAATTGCTCAACTTGTCCAGATTCAACCTGTCTTCACAAGTATAGTAATACAGGTACACACATACACACACACGCTCACACACTGTAAAAGCTGGTTACCTCCTCGAACACAGCGGCCTTGTTGACTTTCTCACGGGCGATGTCGCACACCTTGAGGATGCCCAGGGCAAAGGCTTTGAGGGCCGGGTCCTCGATCAGGTCAGGGTTGTGGACGTATAGACAGGTGAACACCGTCTGGGCCAGGGAGTGGCCCTCCAGCCATGTGATCTAGACACACATTATTAACGTGGTTTTATAGCTCAGAAAAGTGTTAAACAGTCTGTGTGGCCACTTCTCCACAGCAAACCCAACTGTAGTGGAAACCAATGTATAAAAACAGATGAAAACCACAATCTAATGCAATGTAAAATGCATTCTGGTATATCACTGTAAAGTTATCATTTGTAAAATCCCCTTAAATTCCATGACTTCCCCAAGGAATTACTCAAATTCCCAGACTTGCCCTATCTGGAATGCACCTCCATAAACTCCATGACTAGTGGGAATCCTGGAATACATTTTTTGTCACCGACTCCCTACCAGCTCCATGGGCATTGTTCTATACCTGATCCTGCAGCCTGACCTCTCTATGGAGGGTGAAAAGACAATTACCCTCTGGGGATCACATTCTTATTATTACTATTATTATATAATCTGCAAAGATACATTTCCAAGATTTGTATATTATGCTCAAAGGCCATATTGCCTATGTATGGACGTTATCTGTTGACCTATAGGTTAGATAGATTTCATTGGTCAAGCCAGCGAAATGTACCAAGCAGCAGAAAGAGGTGTCCATGATCCCGATCAACTCAGGAAGACTCAGGTCCTTCACCTTGATGGCACCGTCCTAGAAAGGAGACAGAGAGACGGATATGGATGACAGAGAACCAGGTGGACAATTGCAAGGTTAATTCATGTTTTGCACATGTAAATAAATAATATTATCCAAGAACTGATGTTGTGAATGTCAAGCTTTCACACTGTTGTCAAGGAAACTTTTATGATTACAACATTACTTTTATTTAATTCTGGCAGAGAAGAGGAAGTTGTAAGTATCATTTTCAAATTGCTCCTAATAGTCCTTATGGAATGCATTCTTCACCAAAATACAGCAATGGGCTGAATGAATAAGTCCTATGACCTCCCATGGTTGTCAATCAGAAAATGAAGTTGTCTGCTGTCTGTCTGTTTATTCCTGACTATTGACTTATTGGAGTTAGATGATCTTCATTTTACAGCACTGAGTAGTCAATTGTACTGTACCTTGACAGCCTGCTCGAAGTTGAGCACCTTCCTATTGACCTGGTTCCCAATCATTCCAGCATCCATCTTAGGATCCATCATCTCAATGGCTGACATGGCCTCAAACAGGCCAAACCTGCCACCCCAGAAGAAACATTAGCGTGTGTGTGTATCTACTAGGATTCAACCAAATGAAGGCCGATAGTGATATTTTTAGCTTGACCCTGCTAATAATTGATATTTTGTGCTGCTGAAGTTGATTCTTTCAGGGTTAGCAGCTCCTTAAGGCAGGCTGACCTTCCCCACCTGTTCAATCGTAAGGGAAACTCTGGGATACATTAGGCCTTTAAATGAAGAATTAATTTGCACAAGACATTACTGCACAAATAAACAAATAAATTTAATTTTATTACAGGTTTTTATGTAGCTGTGGTCAGGGAGAAACCTCCATAATATAGGCAGGAGACAATATAAAATAAAATAATATGTCTCATTAAAGAGTGAGTGTACAAGAAATACTTTGTCATACTCACAGTTTGTCATGAAGCAACTCCCCAAGGTTCAATTCTGCATAAATCAAAAAACAAACAGGAACAAATCAATCCCTTCATAATTGCACAATCTCTTCCATACACGTTTTCTTTACTACTCACGCACATGCACACACACAATCACTAACAGATTCTTTACCTTTGCATGCCCCCTTGAAGTCATGTGTAATATCAACCCAGTTGGCATTATTCTTCATCTTTTCTGGGATGCCCAGTCCCCAGCCAGCATCATCATCCTCAACTGCCGACTTCATCACCATGGTGGCCGCTAAATACAAACACAAACAGAGTACTCAAAAAACATCACATATCACAACATATCACAAAACATAAACATATCTTAAAGCATAACAAGCATAGAATCTTAAAGCATAACTCTGGCCAATTTTGACCCGGACACCACTTTTCCCATCTTTTTCATCATGCCAATTGATTCTGACCAAAATCAGTCAATTGACTATAGAGGTATGTCTTATGTCTTACTATCTATGGTGTGTGGCACTCCAATACTATAGGGCCTATGGGCACAATCAACCCCAAAAGCTCCAAAAGCATGTCTATGGGTGCTTTTGGAATAGACTTTTGGCGTGTCCATTAGCCTGCTAGGACTTCACTGGATAGCCAAAGACCCAAGATGTAAGTAGCTCTATAGTGAAGCAATTGACAAGATTTTTGGTCAGAAAATCATCCCATGTCATGGGGGGATCCACAGCGTGTTCATGTGTTCATAATGCCCTGTCAAACAACTTGAGGGGCTTAAGTTAGAACCTAAAAAGGTGTAAACTGCAGGCCTGAGTGCACTGGAATTTCTGTGACAAGACAGCCCTAGAACCAAGAGCCTGTCATTGTTTTGAAGGGTAAGGGGTTAGTTTAGAAATGCCAGATCCTGCATGGTTGTATTTATTTCCTATATGTATATGATTATATACATTTATTTACAGAAATTAAGGGATTTAATGCCATTTATAAACTGTGATTCACTGACTGAACTATGAGCCAGTGGGTACTGTATAATGCTTCCATCATCTTCAGTGTAGTTTTAGATGTTAATCATTATGAATCCACTCAAATCAGTAAAGTAAAGGAATAATACAAAAAAATGCCAGGTGAATGCAATTCAGACCACTCATGCACATTTCTGTCAAACAGAAATGTTAACATTAAAACTTAGCCCGCAATTAGTCAATATATAGCTTATGCTAACAAGCTAACTAATATTGATTACATTGGACGTTTCATGTAAACGAAGCCTGAACATCATCCATTTACGGGATCGTTCAATTATAGAGGTTGATGAAACATTTGTTACATATGATGTCTTTATAATGGCTTATTTTTGTTGTAAAACGAGCACGTACCTTGCTATTTTTGATTAACCATGTAGCTAATAAAGATCCCCTCGAAGACTGGAGAGACTACGGCGCACAAATTTAACGTCACACGTCTATGTCTACCTGGGCTATGTAGTCCTCCATCAAAACAATAGCCATCGATGAAGCTCTAGAACTGTTTTGAAGCTTGTAGCTTAACACCTGGTGAATATAGATATGCTTTTCCATAAGTTTCATATTTTGGTGTGGTTATAAATGTACTTGGGGTGCCGTGTGTGCTGTCAATATTCGTCATCTATTTGCGACCAGTTCCCACAAAACTACACTGTGAAACGTAACCTCGCGTTGTTCCCCGCTCTCCACTGACAGCTCGGTCTGACAGTTCTAAAAACGAGCAGGGTTGGGGGGTCGTATCACAACATCAGGGCGTTTCAGGCAACGCTCAGATAGGCAGTACCTTTTATCAGGGAATTGGTTCGCCCTAAATGGGACAACAATTCCTTTCCATGCAGGTTCGTAAATCCTCGTTGTCTTAAGTATTTTACTGTCCTATTACTTTAGCTAACGTTACCTGGGTGTTCTTTATCTTGCATTAACGTTAGTGTTAGCATTCTTGCCTTAGCTAGCTAGCTGGCGCAGGGAAACGGCGGTTACTGAGTGACCAGATCAGCAGGTGCAGTGGCAACGTTACGTGCCTCAGCTACTTTAGCAAGTCATCTCGTGAAACAATAATCGCTAACTGGTTGCCTTGCTAATAATAGCTTAGTGTTAGTAAATAACCCTGTTTTCCTTGCGCGGTCTGGTGTAGTATAAGATCAGATATATGCGAGATGGTAGTAGTTAGATAAGGCCTCTTCTCTGCAGAACTTGACAGCTAAAGTAAATTATTATCTATTCTAGCATCCAGGTGCAGTGGCTATCTACTGTAGTTACTCATTCATCCACTAACGTTACCTTGTTTTAATGGTTGTGGAGGGAGGCAGTCATATGCTTGCATAGAGGGTTAGGACTGCACAGTCAGGCTATGAGATTTAACTTAGTTAGTTACTAGCTAATGTGATAACAGTGTTCATGACTCATCTCATCTCAGCTCATAAATCTGCCCGTGTCACTGTCTAAGACTGACTACAACTATTAGCTTACTTGCTTACATTCTTGCTTTAATTAATGAATGTAGCTGTTGTTACACAGGTCTGGTATTTATTTACCTAAGTGCTTATAACGCCTCTAATGCTTTTCCTTCCATTATCCCTAGTGTCTTAATTACTTTGTCTATTACTTTGTCTTTTGTTTCTAGCCATGTGAGATCTGCAATGTGCACGACAGCCCCTTTGTTTTCTAAACCAGTCAAGTATAGCAGGTCTGGTAGCAGCTCTGTCCTATTCCACTGGATATGAGCCATTTCGGGGGTTTATTCGGTTCAGTTTTGGCATTGTTGCAGGGCAGATTGCAGTATGAGATTACAACAGAGGGAGTAGATTGGGATCTCTTGACACACAGGAAGAAGGTTGCTTTTCACAAAATCAATTTCTGAAAGGTTATTTGGTATGTTCATGCTTATTCTATGAATTATCAGAGAACTCTAGAAGGTTTGGGATATGCTACTTTTTTTTCTTTCTCTTTCAGATGATATGAGATGTTGATGTGGTGAAAATGAATAAGCCCAAAATGACTACTGAGAAAGGGTGAGTTGCTTTATTATTCAGAGACAGTAGCACACAAATGTGCATACACACACACACACACACACAGACACAGGTTGTGATTTGTGTGAACTGAACTTGTCTATCTGAAACCTCCTCTGTCATGACCATCTGTTTAAATATTCTATAGTCTTGCTCAATGGGTATTTACCCTTACCCTCCCTGATTCTGCTCTTGTACTGTTTTGCAAGAGAGAGATCAAAAAGGATAGCAACACTACTGATAAGGGTCAGTCTGGAGCAGTGTGATGTCATATACAGACCCTGGCTTGGCGAAACCTCTCAGTCAGGCCCAAGATAATCACTGACTTTGTGTACATGCAGCCTATTAATCTCTTATAAAGACTTGACTCCTATTCCAAATGAGCTGACTCTCATGTGCATTCCATCAGGACCACAGCAACCTAAGTAGCCTCATTCAGATTGAAACGTAAATGTGATTCTATTTTCCCTGCACACAAACAGTTTGTGTAACACAGCAGTCCAACTACTTTTCAGTTGGTTTGTGTAGATAATCTAGTTAACCTTGCTTGGACGAGACATATTTATTTGCCATGACTAGAAATAACTACACTTATCATAAGGCATATTACTTCAGTATGCAGAGGCACTAGGCCTGGAAAAATGTTTCACCATATTTGTCTTTACCAAGTTTGAGTATTTGTATTGTGTATTTAGTATATAGTGTGTATTTGTTGTTAATATGTGTACTTGAATGCATGACTCTTACAATGTATTTGTTTATGCTGCACTCTCCCTTCATTCTGTCATTGCTCATATTTATATTGCTGCTTTTCATCATTCATTCCATGTCTTTTTAATTCTCCAGTTCTCTTTGTCTCGCTCTCTCTCCCACTCTCTGATTCAGTCTTTCTCAGTCTGTCTTTATAAGGACATATTATGAGAAAGTCAGCTCTGCTGGGTAGAATTTTAGAGTTTTGACTCTGTCTCCCTTGGCGGTTGTTGCTATGCCAACAACTGACCTTTCACCTTGTGTCTCCAGCTGAGCACCTTCTCCATGCAATGGGAAATCATGACAGATTTTTTTTCTTTTAGCATACTGTAAAACTTCCAAGAAAGACTGGGTCACAAACAGTAGCCAAGCCAATAATGTGTAAATAATGGCCTGTCCACCATAAAAGGCAAGAAAAAATATGGCAGAATTACCAGAAAGGAGTCTAAATTCATACAATATTTTACAGTAGTTGCCATAGATACTGGTATTGGCATTAAAGCCTTGAAAGTCATTCGGCAAACATACAAACTCTACTGCTTGGATCGGTATGCAGCATTGCTCCGGTTTGATATTCAATACAGAGAGCTTTTTTTTATTCACTTTTGTGGCTTTAGCAGTTTTTGTTTCATTCCATTTTGATGCATTGATGCTTTGTTTACAAGACGGATGACCAGCATCTTCTGGTAGCCTACCAATGTTACCAATAATAAATCACATTTTTAATAAAATAGTTAATTGCATGATTATTTTGGTCAGATATTCATTATTGTTGTTGTTGTTGTTATTCTTATTATTATTGTTATTATTATTATTATTATAGGCCTAAAAAGGAAATTGTATAAATTTGAGTAGCACAATTCTTTACAGAATACCAGTAAATTCTATCACTTTTAGACATACCAAGTACTATGGACCTGCCAAAAGAAATAATGGCCTGTCTCTAATAATAGCTTGTCTAATAAAGGTCTGGTGCTCTCTTTTGTTGCGTTAAATACATTTTACATACATACATACATACATACATACATTTTTCATTATTGGAAGTTTTGCAGTATGTTTTGAAACTTAAGTGTTAGGGCACACAGACACAATGCAGCATCAAGTCGCATTACACAAAACATTCATTAATCATGATCATTAAGGATGGACTCAAACAAAACATTTTGGAATATTTGCACCTACTTTGCACCTTCGCTCAGTATGTCACTATGGGAGCGCCTTCTGGCATGGCCAAACCATGGAAGCTCAGACCAGTCACAATGTGACTAGGGGAGGGGGTCCCGACCCCTTTATAACTTTATGTTGCCCACAGGTACGACATTCTTGCTTTCCACCACTAGCTCCTCAGCACACTCCTAGATACTACACTAAACTGTTTGCTGACAATCCGTCACGGTAAGTGTCACCTAACATGGTTTTCCAGTGCTGAGGGGTTTGTGTTGAATTTAATTTTTGTCAAGAAAATTCCTGTCAGACTCAGGTCTGGTTTTTTAAAATTGTTATCTGGAGTTTGGTTGTTGTAGTTTTCCTCTCCCAACTGCTATAGCATCAAACGTGTCCTCTCGGGTTCAGCGTTAGCAATAAAGACCTCACATTCCACTCTTGCCCGGCCTCTTACAGTGTCACTATATCAGGGAGAGACCCTCATCCCCTCATCCCTCATCCCTCAATGCCTCATCCCCTCAGTGAGGCATGCCCAGGAATTTCTCGCGGAGCCCGAATCTTGTACACATTGCATCACTATGCCAGAGAGGATTCTACTTAGACGTTTGCGGGTTGGAGTGTCCTGAACACCTGTGTCTCTCCTCAACTCCACGGCTAAAATGAAACCTGCTCAGGCTAGCAAGGACTGGGGAGACATTTCCTGTCAAGGGTTCCTCTGCCCTGGAGATACATAATTCCCCAACTGTGGAACCGTCAGTACCTTACTATCTGCCCCCTAACCGGAGATCCACCCTTTCTTCAGTGGGCCTCTCCCTCCCTGGGAAAATGTAACAGCTTATAGCCTCCTTGTATCAAACAGTGTGTAAGTCAGCATCTCAGTCCATTCAAAATCCAAATCCTACCAGGCTGCTACAGGAGATTGGTCATCTACTCAACAAAAGGACCCCCAGCTCATTAATCTGATTGATTTACAAGATTCATATTTCCACATAAGCATCTATCCCTTACACAGGAAATTTCTCAGGTTTCTGACTATGCCTTTTGGACTGTCATTAGCACTGCAGGCGTTCAGCAAATGTGTGGAGGCAGCTCCCACCCCTCATGAGTAAATTGTTTGCGCACCTAGGTGATTACCTATTATGTGCCCACTCCAGGGATTTGGTAATGTTGGGCACAACCGTATAACCCACCTGTCCAATTTGGGTTTCAAGATAAATCCTGCAAAGAGCATACTGGCTCCGACACAGAGCATTGAATACTTGGGTCTTAGAATGGATTCTATTTCTTTTTGAGCTTATTTGTCTCAGAAACGAGTGGAGAAATTCCATCA
This sequence comes from Gephyroberyx darwinii, assembly GCA_900660455.1. Taxonomy (NCBI): domain Eukaryota; kingdom Metazoa; phylum Chordata; class Actinopteri; order Trachichthyiformes; family Trachichthyidae; genus Gephyroberyx; species Gephyroberyx darwinii. Next base: position 77,837 of record CABFOQ010024343.1, read on the forward strand.
ACATCTCACCCTATTCCAAAGGGAAATTCAGCCTCTTTGAGGGCCTGCCTACACATAACGGGTCCGCCTGCACATAACGGGCCTCAGCCTTTCCCAAGGGAAGGACAAGGGAGAACTGTGAAAGGCATTTTGCCACTGTGGTTGTGTCATACACATAAATTAAATAGAATTAATTTGGCCCAAGGAGCCATAGATCTTTCAACATCAGGCAAATAGGCACTATGTTCTGTTACAGAAATCATTCAGCTCCTTGCTGGTCATCCGTGGCCCCTCCCATTACACAGGGATCTACTAACCCTGGAGCATGGGGAGACTTATCACCCACATCCGGAATGGCTTGCTCGTGGATGGGCTTGGCCCATGAGAGGATGAATCGGGCCTGTCTCTGAGAGTTTTCAACACTTCAGCCATTAGTCATTTTGTGACAAAATAACGTGTTTGAGAGGTGGTGTAGAGAGAGAGTTAATAGCTTTCCAATGCATGGTTGCAGAGGTGTTGTCCTTACTGCGGGGAATGTTGGACAACAGTAAAGGCTTATCTACGATTAGTGTACTTTGCAGCCATTTCAGCATGCCATATAGGTTTTGGCAGTAAAAAAAATGTGGTTCAGCATGATGATGAAGGATGATGAAGGATTTGCACCAGTTGTGCTCAGCCTGTAAACCCTCAATCCCTGCCTGGGATTTGCCTATCGCACTCAAGCCACTCTTTGGTCTACTCTTTGGTGCTCTTTGGTTTGCTCTCTCTCAAAACTGTTTTACTCTGCGCTCTGACTACTGCTAAGCAAGTGAGTGAGTTACAGGAGCTATCAGTACACCCTTTGTGTCTTCATTTTGCCCTGGATTGTAGACAAGTGGTGTTAAAACTTAATCCCACTTTTGTTCCTAAAATTCTATGGAGTCATTTTATAGCTGCCCCACGGTGGAGCTGTTGGCTTTCCACCCACCTCCATTCTCTTCAGAAGAGGAGGAGCGGCTTAATTCACTCTGCCTGGTGGGTGCATTACACATATATTGGGACAGAACTAAGGGATTCAGCAAACAGCTGCTTGTCCCCGCTCTTCTCAGGGAGAAGCTTGTTAGTGGAAGCTATTAATTACGGGGCTAAGGGCTTGCAGCCACCGGTTGGCCTGCGTGCACATTCTACCAGGGGGATTATCACATCATGGGCCCTGTTTAGGGGTGCTTCTATGCAGGACATACGCAGTCATCGGAGTTGGGAAACTCCACACATTTATTTTGAGATGCCTTAAGATTTTGAGTGTCTAACTTTTTGATATACCTCTCTCTATTATCAGAACTGTGGTTACCTCCAGTGTAACCCATTGGTACATTATATTCCAATGGTTTGTGTATGTGCTCACGATTGCGCATGAGTGTGCAGGCATACATGCCTGTGTGAGTTCCACTTCACTAAGATAGAAAGATGAGGAAAATCCTCAAAAATGTGTGTGTTTATTTGTTTCCAGTGTTCCCAGTAACTCCAGGGTGCTGATGCTGCTGGGCCAACTGGAGAAGATGAGCAGAGAGGCCATGGTAACGGATGCTGAAATGTCACGACAGATCACTGCAAAGATCTTACATCTCATACAGACGCAGGGTGAGAGCACAAACACACCACACTCACAAACTCATACATACCTGTTAAATATATATCTTTATTACATCACTGTTACATTTCCCTCGGATTATCATTGACACTGCATCTTATTGGTCCAGGTGTTATTAGATAGATAGATAGATAGATCCATCCATCCATCCATCCATCCATCCATCCATCCATCCATACCCGGGGGGAAATTCTGGGGTTGCAGCAGCATAACGATATCACAAGAATGTACAAAATACAAAGGCAAGGTACAAAATACAAAAAACAAAGGCCTAAAAAACAAAATACTAATAAACTACATATAAATAAACAGAGCTAATGAATGGATGGTACATGTATACAGAGTTAAGGAATGGTAATGGGTGAATGAATGTAAGGGCGCACTCACATTAGGCCCGGTTCGCTTCAACCGTGCCGGCGCACGATTGTCCCCCCTCCCCTCCCCACTCCCCCACTGGCCTGCGCTCACACTGCGCTTAAACGTTCCGTGCACGGGCGCGTTTACGTCATCACGATCCAACTTCTTGTGTTGAAGAAAAGCGCTTTTGCACAGCACAGTGGAGTTCATAATTTTACTTTGTGGCTTATTTGGAGTCTCTTTGGGTGCGGTGACACACGGCTCTCTCACATGCGTATAGAGTTATCGATTATGCAACGCAGCGATTTTCAGTTAATCGTGCTGCACGTATAAGAAGATTTTTACGGAGGCAGCTGATGTTGACGGAGGAATTTGCGGCTTTACTCCCGACAACAATTCACGTTCATCAATAAATCATCGATTTTATGGGACAGTCGCATCATTGACATGTCCGCGATTCGTGCCCGGGCACGATTGGCGATCACACTAGCCCGAATGCAAGTGAACCGCGCCGGAGCGCACCTCTTCAACCGGGCCCGCGCGCGGTTC